>CM021100.1:598831433-598852688 GCA_007115665.2 Sequoiadendron giganteum
GGATTAAGAGGGTATAGGGGCTGAGGGATTAGGGTTTAAGGGTTGAGGGTTGAGGGTTGAGGGATTAAGAGGGTATAGGGGTTGAGGGATTAGGATTTAAGGGTTGAGGATTGAGGGTTCAAGGATTAAGAGGGTATAGGGGTTGAGGGATTAGGGTTTAAGGGTTGAGGATTGAAGGTTGAGGGATTAAGAGGGTATAGGGGTTGAGGGATTAGGGTTTAAGGGTTGAGGGTTGAGGGATTAAGAGGGTATAGGGGTTGAGGGATTAGGGTTTAAGGGTTGAGGGTTGAGAGTTGAGGGTTGAGGGATTAAGAGGGCATAGGGGTTGAGGGATTAGGGTTTAAGGGTTGAGGGTTGAGGGATTAAGAGGGTATAGGGGTTGAGGGATTAGGGTTTAAGGGTTGAGGATTGAGGATTGAGGGTTGAGGGATTAAGAGGGTATAGGGGTTGAGGGATTAGGGTTTAAGGGCTGAGGGATTAAGAGGGTATAGGAGCTGATGGATTAGTTTATGGGTTCGGGATTGAGGATGAGGGATTAAGAGGGTATAGGGGTTGATGGATTAGGCTTAAGGTTGAGGATTAGGGCGCATGGGTTGAGGGATTAAGAGGGCATGGGGCTGAGGGATTGTGGCTTAAGGGGTTGATGGATTAAGAGGGCATAGGGCTGAGGGTTAAGGATTGAGGGTTGAGGGTTGAGGGATTAAGAGGGTATAGGGGTTGAGGGATTAGGGTTTAAGGGTTGAGGGTTGAGGGTTGAGGGATTAAGAGGGTATAGGGGTTGAGGGATTAGGGTTTAAGGGTTGAGGGATTAAGAGGGCATAGGGATTGAGGGATTATGGTTTAAGGGTTGAGGGTTTAGGGTTGAGGGATTTAGAGGGATTAGGGTTTAAGGGTTGAGGGATTAGGGTTTAAGGGTTGAGGGATTTAGAGGGAATAAGGTTCGAGGGATTAGCGTTTAAGGGTTGAAGGATTAAGAGGGTATAGAGGTTGAGGGATTAGGATTTAAGGGTTGAGGATTTAGGGTTAAAGGATTAAGAGGGTTTAAGGGTTGAGGGATTAGGGTTTAAGGGTTGAGGGATTAAGAGGGTATGGGGATTGAGGGATTAGGGTTTAAGGGTTGAGGATTGAGGGTTGAGGGATTAAGAGGGTATAGAGGTTGAGGGATTAGGGTTTAAGGGTTGAGGGATTAAGAGGGTATAGGGATTGAGGGACTAGGGTTTAAGGGTTGAGGGTTTAGGGTTGAGGGATTATGGTTTAAGGGTTGAGGGATTAAGAGGGTATAGGGGTTGAGGGATTAGGGTTTAAGGGTTTAGGGTTGAAGGATTAAGAGGGTATAGGTGTTGAGGGATTAGGGTTTAAGGGTTGAGGGATTAAGAGGGTATAGGGATTGAGGGATTACTGTTTAAGGGTTGAGGATTGAGGGTTGAGGGATTAAGAGGGTATAGGGGTTGAGGGATTAGGGTTTAAGGGTTTAGGATTGAGGGTTGAGGGATTAAGAGGGTATAGGGCTTAAGGGTTCAGGGATTAGGGTTTAAGGGTTGAGGGATTAAGAGGGTATAGGGGTTTAGGGATTAGGGTTTAAGGGTTGAGGGTTTAGGGTTTAGGGTTTAGGTCTCTATCTCCCACTCCCCATGTCTCCCCTTCTCACACTCTCTTCCACTCTCCCCCTCTCTCCCTTCCTCTCTATCTCCCACTCTCCACTTCTCCCCTTCTCCCACTCTCTCCCACTCTCCCCCTCTCTCCCTCCCTCTCTATTTCCCACTCTCCCCTCTCTCCCTCCCACTCTATCTCCCACTCTCTCCCTCTCTCTTTCTCCCACTCTCCCCTTCTCCCTTCCTCTCTATCTTCCACTCTCCCCCTCTCTCCCTCCCACTCTCTCAGAAACTCCTATACTCTCAAAAATACACTAAGAAAATGAAATTTCACATAATGCGCCCGCGTTATAACACGAGCACATTTTGTAGTCCACTAAAACGGTAAAAAAATATATATACCCATGATTTGAAGGCCCAAAGTTTGCATATTCCCCTGGTTCTGCATGTGCTCCAACAAAAAATATCTTTTTGATGATGTTGTGAAGTGTGCAAGCATCTTTTTCACATTCCATCACCTTTTCCATGATCTTTTTACCACCTTTGCATGAAATAGCAGAGTTTCCACATTGAAAGACATATAATATCAATTGAAGTTTGAATTTCTTTGAAAACTGATATACAATTGAAGTGTGGAAGGGAACAAGCTTTTGAACAAGTCAAATTGTTGTGGAGCTTGAAGAAAGAAGAAGCTAAGGCTACATATTTGGGTTGAACTCCTCCATTTGAAAGTCTGGTTTTTAAGGTATGTGAAGACTTTACAAATTTTCTTTCATTCTATTATGGCTTGCTTTCATTTTTGTTTGTCATTATAACCTTAGGTTGTCAATGCACATTTTAAATTACCAAATTATATTGCCAATTACCATTTTACACTTGCCAATTATAGAAATTCAGAACTATTCACCAAAATTCATCCTTTAAGAAAACTCCAAGCCTCTCCCATTCCTCTGAAGGGTCCAAACACCTTCCAATACCTCTGCACAAATTGATGTAGTACAAAGGAAGAAATCAACACCTTTCTTGACACACTTATTCAACTATATTTCCCTTCACAAAACATTTGATTCGTATACTCAAACTAGCATTAAGAGTTCCCAATTCCTTAAGGACCTTAAAAACACCTTGAAAATAACTAATTACAATCAACTAGGTTCCTCAAAACATCAACCAATGATTATGTCATTCACAAGTTGTCTTAAATCTTCCATAATGGCACCATTATTTACAAACACAGACTATAGTTCTTAAGGCACAACCAAACCATTATTTGCTTAATAAATATTTGTTTGAGTTAGTACAAAAAAAATGAAACATTTCAGAAGTTTTCCCTTACACACAAACTTAGTTCCTTTGTTCACTATCCACATTACTAGTAGCCGAACATCTACAAACTGTCACATGTATCTCCCAAACCATGCACACACTTCAAACTGTGATACTCATATTTTATGCAGAGTTAGAGGACCCAAAACCATTGAAGATGTAAAATTTCCTTCAAAATCCATCTAAGAAGATTAAAAATGTGTAATAGACCAATCCCAACACTCCTCCAAGCTGGACAACAAACAAAAACATTATTTCCCAAATTTCACCCTTGGAATCTAGTTATTGTGCAAAACCAGTTTTGGGCCCTTAACTCCAAAACTTTTGAAAACACCAGGATAATAAAAGAATGATTGTAGCAAAAAATTCAGAGTTGCAAGACATACCTTAACCCCTCTCACCTCATAAGACTCTCCACCAATTTCAAATTCTTCACCATTGTTCTCAATTCACCACTAAGCTTCCCTGGGCTCCACACTGACCCAAAGTGTCCTAACCACTCAAGGGGCTAGGAAATGGTATTCTCACTATCCCCTTGTTGATTTTTAATCCTCACTGATCCATATCATAGGATTATTTCACCATGTGCCCATCAATTTCTTGAAAAACCCAATTTTAGGCCTTGTAGCCTTTTCCCCAATTAAGCCTCCTAGAACCCGTTTTATTGGCTTTTCTCAAAAACGGTCTTAAAAACCCCAAAATATTTTTATAGATTATTTCTAGTGGTACCCTAGGCTTCAATATTTACCAGGTGTCTAGTCCCTTTGGTGTCCGTACATAGGACTGTCCTCATACCCCCTATTTTTAAGGGTTTATAGGGTTCTGGCTCCTTTTTCCAACTTTGAGGGTTTCAATGACCTCCTCAACTCTCCTCCTTGCACAAAGATGTTTGGAATAAATGTGCCCAAACTATCTTTCTCTTGATTGGCACAAACCAGTCCATTTAGCAACTTTCTTTACTGTTGTCCTCTCCAAGCCACTAGCCAGAATGCACTTGCACTCGCCTAGTTCTTGATGAATTCACAATCTCCCCTGCAAACCAAGACACCACACACCATATGTACACTGTAAAAATATTTCCCTAATTGATTCCAAGTGGCCATGGTAGCCTTGCCATGGGAATTCAAGTGGGGAACATTATTTCCAAAAACTGGCCTGAACTGGCTATGAGAACAAAAACTTGCAAAACTTGAAAAACATAAAGAAATTGAACTAAATGGCTAATATAATGCTTCACATAGTAATTAAGTGACACAATTGAAAGAATCAAAGCATTAGAAAGGTCCTTTAAATCCATTCTTGACTGGATGAAGGCACAAAAACAAAAATTCAATGAAATTTGCACTCTTCCAACTCATAAATTCCCCTTCCAAAACTCCAAATCGTACAATAGCTTTCCCACATGCTCAATTAGGGTTTTTATGACCTTATATACCTTTCTCCCACGTTCTAGGACCCTTGGGTCGGGCTTAGAGCATCATTAATGCCCTTTTCCCACTTTTACGACAAATTGCCAAGTCTACATGGACTAATTTGCCTAATTTCATCATTCGGGCTTCTCCAAACTTCAAGGCTCTAGACTACCCTAAGTTTGCCTTAACTCCCACAAAAAAAAAAACTATTGGGACTTTACATCATTTTCCTCATTACCTTGGTGGTTGGCTAGAACCACCTACAAGCCAAAATTGCCAAGATCTTCCAAAAGACCTTTAAGGTGCTTCTGCACCAAAAATCTTTCAAAATCACTCATTGGTTCCTTAAATTCTCATGGAAAAGTGCTTGTTTGAGCTAAGAACCACAGATCCTATTGTCATTAGTTTCATTCCAAGGCATGTTGAACAATAAAAGACCCTAATTTTGTACAAGATGATTGTAAGTATTATTTAAATGAAGCCTTCAATGACATATATTTTTCAATTATCTTGAATGGATACATTTTTTAGGAACTAATATTCGTCTCATTACCATGGTACAGATAAAATTATCTGCCATGCTGAAGAAAAAGACAAAGAGGAAACTAACAGATGAAGAGAACGAAACCTTGAAAGAAAAGGAGAGAGTTCGGGTGGCAGCATATCGTGAAAAGAAGAAATTGGAAACGATTGATGAAAACAACCCAATTGTAGAGGAACCTCAACCGTAAAAAAGAGAACAGGAATTTGCAGCACAAAAGGCATGAATGCAAAAGCATCGTCATAAGATAGATTTAGATACCGTAGTTGGAGATGCACCCTCTACGATAAGTGAATATGAAGGGACACCATTAAGCACAAGCGAATATGGAGGGACACCATCTAGCACAAGTGAATATGGATGGACACCATCTACTGCAAGTGAATATGGAGGGACACCATTTACCGCAAGTGAATATTGTTGGACACCATCCAACACATCTCAAGTTGAGAGTACATCATCACTCGAAATTGATGAAGAAGGTATGCCATCATTCCCATGTGAACCTCAAGGCATGTATTCTTCTCCACCCTCGATCGAACGTATGCAATCTAGCCCACCTCAATTAAATATTGATGAAATTCCTAATCTTGAGATGTATGTACCTAGGAGAACACCACCAAGAATTTTGCGTAGAAAACCAAAGTATTTGATTAATATTGATGATGAGATTTTGCAGCACATGGAAAGTAAGATTTCAACACGCACTTGTAGAAGATATGCTGATAAGATTTGGGAACGATTCTTTGAAAGGTTAAATGAGACTGCAAGATGTCAACTATTTGTTGAAATGATGTGGGGTGTAAAGTATAGGAACATCATGAAGACTCTTGGGTTGAGAACATCGAATGCATCGAGTGAACACACTATTGTGAAGAATCTAATGGATGCTTATGAGAGTGTGGGTAAGACCTCACACTCAAAGGATAGTAATGTCACCCGATGTGTCATTACATCGACTTTGGTAAGTTGTCAAACAAAGAGAGCTCATCTAATTAAAAAGACTAGTGAAAAAATGGGAATTAGTAGAAAAACTTTATCAAGAGCCATTCAAAGGAGGCAAAGAATTGAGGGAAATGATACAAATGAATTATGGGCATTCTCAGGGAGACTATCATGAAAAGATAAAGAAGTTTTTGAAGCCTTGAGAACACTAATTGAAGAGTATTGGAAGAATAACACAAGGCCATCTCCGAATCAAAGGGATGTGGTAAGAAAGAGAATTGGTAGTTGGAATTGTGAGCCACATCCAAAGCATTTTTTGGATATGACTCAAACCCAATTTTTTTGGAAATTTGAAAATGATTATCCTCAAATTAGTATTTCTCAAAGATTTTTTGAACTGCTTAAACCTTTTTATGTCAAGATAAATCACACACACACTACTTGTTGTTGTAGACTACATATTGAATTTTCTAACCATTACGATGTTTATCATTCTATACGTTTAGATTTGCATACTAACAATGTTTTGCAGGATTGTGGCATAGAAGCCCCACCAAAATCTTCAAGAGAGTTCTTATCAAAAAAATTATGTGAAATAGAGGATGGCCAAATATTCTATAGGACAACATGCTTGGATGGTTCATGCGAGCGTTGCAGTGGCTTCCAGCATATGCCAGTATGTCAACATATGGAAAGCACAAATGAGGTGGGACAAAAACTACTAGAGTTCGGGAAGTATAAAATAGTGGCATATGCTACAAAAGATGGGTCTCAAGAAAAAAGATGTGATTTGGTTATTGAGAAGATTCTATTGTATAAATTTATGACCACATTTTGTGATAGTATACTATCTGAGTATGCAATGCATACCCATAGAGCCCGATGGTTGGACACGCAGTTCAAGCTATGCAAGGACACCTTTCCATTTGGAAGCATAGTATTCATGGTTGACTTTGCAGAGAACTACACTCTACAGCCACAACATGAGGTGCAGTCACAGTATTACAACTCCACACAAGTTTCGATATTTGTGCACATAGCATTCATTCATGTATCTGATAGTACAGATGAGCAAAGGAAGGTATTGAGGGAGTACCACTTTTAAATTAGTGATGATCGCACAAATTCTCCAGAGTTCGTGCAAGGTTGCTTCCAGATGTTCTACAGTGGTTTGGCTCAAAGGGGCATAGAATACGATCAACATATAATATGGTCTGATAACTATGTAACACAATTCAAGAGTTCGCGCATGTTCTACTGGTTGTGCAGGATGCATGTCATTATAGGTGTTCAACATATGTGGAACTTTTGTGAGGTTGGACATGAAAATTGGGAGCATGATAGTGCAGGAGCATGCATGAAAAGAGCATTAGCATGAGAAGAGTTAAAGTATAAATACAGTGCAAAGTTGACAGATGCAAAATCAATCGTCGAGTGGTGTAATGTTTTGATGGGTCTAGGTAATGAAGGTACGTCTTTAGTTAGTAGATTTTTTTGGTTGATGAATGATACTAACATTGCACCATATGAAGACTATTGTACACTAATAGGATTGAGTGAGGTACACTCTTTCCTTAGCTCAAATACAGGTTCATGGAGTATCGATACACGAAAGATGGCATGCTTTTGTTCTTCATGTACAATGCAAGACTGGAATGATTGTGAGTCAGGGGAGTGGGTTGACAAATGGCTCACAAGTTATCTTAGCCCACTTCACACGTATCGCCATCTGACAATATTGGAACTAACATAGATAGAATCATCGGTCGACTTTGACCACATATCAGATCTAGTTCAATGAGGTGATATATCTACTTTCTAAGTTGTTGAAATTCCATATCGTTAGATCTTACTTTGTACTGTATTCGTAATGTTGACAAATTTCAAGAGATTTTTTGCACACATCAATGCAGGGCATGTTTATGCAGTTATTACAGATGAAGACAATGAAGAGGGAACAAAATATTACTTGTGTCATTGTGTTGAGATAGAAAAGAATTTGGAGGCCCCAGTTATACATGGAGAAAACATCAAATACCCTACAGGGTCAGTTGTGGTTACTGGGACATGGCTTAGAAGGTACCCACATTCAAGTGTTAAACATTGGCTATTTAAGGACTTTGACATGCATCATAAGATTCTTCATTACTTGAAACTTTTTGTGGCATCCAATGTTCATTTGACCAAATATGGGGGTAGACCTTTGAACAAGTCGTTATGGAAGGTCCATGAGTCTAACCATGAGGCAATACTTGACACAATAAAGAGTAGAGCAGACCCGGATGGTTCGTTGGATTAATTTCTAACTATATGCACATTGGTTCTTATTAATTTATACTTGTATGCACATTAATTTTTTTGATGTCAATGCTATCATCTTCTTTTATAGTGATTGGTGTCCCCTTGCAAAAATGCAGATATATGAGCCAACCAAGAGAATGTCAACTAGAAAAGCAATGCAACATCCTTATTTTGATGCCTGCATGAAACATCTGTAAGTGCCTTCCATCTATTTTTATTTCATTTCCATTTTGGATGCTCTTTCTTTTCTCTTTTACTTTGTGTATTTGTAAGTAAACTACTAAGGGTTGCTTGATCTTTCGTTGCAGAAAATGCTGATTTAAGAGCCATCAAAGAAAATCTTAGCCAAAAAAACAATGCAACATACTTATTTTGATGATTTTGACAAATCTCAATTTTGATTTCAAGCCATTGTAAGAGAGCATGTGAAGCTTAGCGAGGGAATCTCAAGTTACTCATTTGAAGTTAACCTCATGATGAGCACCTATGATTAAGACATTTAAAGATAATCTTGAATGTATGAGTGACATTGTAAAAGATTTGAGAGAACGAAGTGCCAGAGGCATTGTAATAAGATTTAATTACATAATGACATATACTCAAATATTGTAAGGTTGAAGTTCATGTTTGGTGTAGTAGCACCTTGTTCTGTAAATACCTTGAGTATGAAAATTTGCAAACTTTGAATTTTGAAATGTAAACAATGTGAAAAAGGACATATAAAGGTCATGTAAACCATTTGTACACATTTTTCTGCAACTCATGTGATCAAGTGGACTATTCCAACACGTTCGAATAGGTATGTTTATGCTAGGCATGGTCCTCTTTCGCACCGAAACACATGGAATCGCTCCGAGCTATGTTCCACCGGATCGATCCCTTAAGGGTCCAAAGTGCAAAATAGCTACAAACTTCAGCATGTTATTACTTGGATACCATGACACTTAGAAACTTCTCGTCTGATCCTACAGAAAGGCATTGGACCCCTCTAGAAAAACCTCTCTCGATTTTGGCTATCTTGGAGTGGTTTTCTCGTGGCGGCGGATTTTTACTTGATGGAAAAGGTGTCAAATTCAAGCAATGCAAAGCTGCAAAGTGGTGCAACTTTCGCTCTGCAACTCGTGTGACCAAGTGGACTGTTCCAACACATCTGAATAGGTATGTTTACGCTAGGCATGGTCCTATTTCACACCAAAACACATAGAATCACTCCAAGCTATGTTCCACCGGATCGATCCCTTAAGGGTCCAAAGTGCAAAATGGCTGCAAACTTCAGCATGCTAGTACTCGGATACCGTGACACTTAGAAAATTCTCGTCTAATCCTACAGAAATTCGTTGGCCCCTCTAGAAAAACCTCTCATTTTTGTCTATCTTGGAGTGGTTTTCTCATGGCGGCGGATTTTCACTTGATGGAAAAGGTGTCAAATTCAAGCTGTGCAAAGTTGCAAAGTGGTGCAAATTTCACTCTGCAACTCGTATGACCAAACTAACTATTCCAGCACATTTGAATAGGTATTTTTATGCTAGGCATGGTCTTGTTTAGCACCGAAACACATGGAATTTCTTTGAGCTATGTTCCACTGGATTGATCCCTTAAGGGTCCAAAGTGCAAAATGGTTGCAAACTTCAGCATGTTATTACTCAGATATCATGATGCTTAGAAAATTCTCGTCTAATCCTACAAGATCACGTTGAGCCTCTCTACAAAGAACTCTCTCGGTTTTGGCTATCTCAGAGTGGTGCAACTTTCTCTCTAGAACTCGTGTGACCAAGCAGACTATTCCAACATGTCTAAATAGGTATGTTTACGCTGGGCATGGTCCTCTTTTGCACCGAAACACATGGAATCTCTCCGAGCTATGTTCCACCGGATCGATCCCTTAAGGGTCCAAAGTGCAAAATAGCTACAAAATTCAGCATGCTATTACTTGGATACCATGACACTTAGAAACTTCTCGTATGATCCTAGAGAAATATGTTGGACCCCTCTAGAAAAACCTCTCTCGATTTTGGCTATCTTGGAGTGGTTTTCTCGTGGCAGCGGATTTTCGCTTGATGGAAAAGGTGTCAAATTCAAGTAGTGCAAAGTTGCAAAGTGGTGCAACTTTCGCTCTGCAACTCGTGTGACCAAGCAGACTATTCCAACACATCTGAATAGGTATGGCTATGCTAGGCATGTTCCTCTTTTGCACCGAAACACGTAGAATCACTCTGAGCTATGTTCCACTGGATTGATCCCTTAAGGGTCCAAAGTGCAAAATGGCTGCAAACTTCAGCATGCTAGTACTTGGAGACCGTGACACTTAGAAACTTCTTGTCTAATCCTACAGAAAAGCATTGGGCCCCTCTAGAAAAAACTCTCTCGGTTTTGTCTATCTTGGAGAGGTTTTCTCATGGCGGCGGATTTTCACTTGATGGAAAAAGTGTCAAATTCAAGCTGTGCAAAGTTGCAAAGTGGTGCAACTTTCTCTCTGCAACTTGTGTGACCAAGCAGACTATTCCAACACATCTGAATAGGTATTTTTATGCTAGGAATTTTCCTCTTTCACACTAAAACACGTAGAATCGCTCTGAGCTATGTTCCACCGGATCGATCCCTTAAGGGTCCAAAGTGCAAAATGGCTGCAAACTTCAGCATGCTAGTACTCGGATACCATGATACTTAGAATCATCTCATTTGATCCTACAGAAAGGTGTTGGACCCCTCTAGAAAAACCTCTCTCGGTTTTGTCTATCTTGGAGTGGTTTTCTCATAGCGGCGGATTTTCACTTGATGGAAAAGGTGTCAAATTCAAGCTGTGCAAAGTTGCAAAGTGGTGCAACTTTCGCTCTGCAACTCGTGTGACCAAGCAGACTATTCCAACACGTCAGAATAGGTATTTTTATGCTATGCATGGTCCTCTTTCACACCGAAACACGTGGAATTGCTCTGAGCTATGTTCCATTGGATCGATCCCTTAAGGGTCCAAAGTGCAAAATAGCTACAAACTTCGGCATGCTATTACTTGGATACCATGACACTTAGAAAATTCTCATCTAATCCTAGAGAAAGGCATTGGACCCCTCTAGAAAAACCTCTCTTGATTTTGGCTATCTTGGAGTGGTTTTCTTGTGGCGGCAGATTTTCACTTGATGGAAAAGGTGTGAAATTCAAATAGTGCAAAGTTGTAAAGTGGTACAACTTTTGCTCTGCAACTCGTGTGACCAAGAAGAATGTTCCAACACATCTGAATAGGTATTTTTATGCTAGGCATGGTCCTCTTTCGCACCAAAACACGTGGAATCGCTCTGAGCTATGTTCCACCCGATCGATCCCTTAAGGGTCCAAAGTGCAAGATGGCTGCAAACTTCAGCATGCTATTACTCAGATGTTGTGATGCTTAGAAAATTTTTGTCTAATCCTATAGGATCATGTTGATCCTATCTACAAAAATCTCTCTCGATTTTGGCTATCTTAGAGTGGTTTTCTAGTGGTGGCAGATTTTCACTTGATGGAAAAAGCATCAAATGCAAGCAGTGCAAAGTTGCAGAGTGGTGCAACTTTCATTTTGCAACTTGTGTGACCAAGCGGACTATTTCAAAATTTCCAAATAGGTATTTTTACACTAGGCATGGTCCTTTTTTGCACCGAATCACATGGAATCGCTCCGAGCTATGTTCCACCGGATCGATCCCTTAGGTTGGAGGAGTCTTAAGTTGCAAATTTGTAAGTTGCCTAAAGCAAAAAATTTGAAATGATATTGAATGGCCCACTTAGCACTCATTGCATCTAAGTGATGCTCACAGAGGTGAGGCATTAGGCCTTCCCGGAGGTCACCCATTCCAGTATACTCCAGCTCAAGCGCTTAACCATGAAGTTTTTTCCCCAAGAAGGCATAGTGGAAAAGGCAGAATCCACTGTACTTTTGATGAGTGGAAAGGAATTCCTAAGAGACATGAAGGAGGAAGAAGGAGTTGTCTATGCAATCATGTTGAAGCCAAAGGAGGAGGAGTCACCTAGTCAGCTACCTATGACAACAGAGGTGAAGCAATTATTGGATCAGTTCAAGGATATATTTGTGAAGGCACACCAGCTACACTACCACGTAAGAGGGCAATTAGTCATCAAATTGACTTTGTACCAAGAGCAACATTGCCTAACAAGGCTGCATACAAAATGACACCTGATTAGAACAAGGAGATAGCAAGGCAAGTTTAAGAAATTTTGGACCAAGGGTTGATTAGGAAAAGCATAATCCCATGTGTTGTTCCAGTGGTGTTGGCACCTAAGAAGGGAGATAAGTGGAGAATGTGTATTGATTCTAGGGCCATAAATAGGATAACCATTAGATATAGGTTTCCTATTCCTAGGATAGAAGACTTAATGGATTGTTTAGGGGGTGCTAAGTACTACTCCAAGATTGATTTGAAAAGTGGCTACTATCAGATTAGGATGAAAGAGGGAGATGAATGGAAGTCAGCTTTTAAAACCATAGAGGGGTTATATGAGTGGTTAGTAATGCCATTCAGGCTTACAAATGCACCTAGCACTTTTATGAGGGTGATGAATGAGGTCTTGAAGGACTTTATAGGAGTCTTTGTGGTAGTCTACTTAGATGATATCCTCATCTTTAGCAAAACAAAAGAAGAACATATGAAGCATCTAGAACTTGTGTTGAAGTAACTTTAAGAGGAGAAGCTCACCATAAATCTTGATAAATAGGGTACTTGGTAACTTGTTGAGGTGTCTAACTAAGGAGTATGGACAAGGATGGGAACAAGTCATTTCATAGGCAGAATTTTCCTACAATGATAGCACAAATAGGTCTATTGGTAAGAGCCCATTTGAAATTGTATATGGGTTACATCCAAGGGGTGTACTTGAGCTAAGAAACCTAAAAGGTTATGAAGGAATTAGTGGACATGCTGATCATTTTGCTCAGTCAATGAGAGAGGTTCATGAGCAGGTAAATAAGACATTAATGGAGGCTAACTAGAAGTTGAAGGCTAAAAGAGATGAAGGGAAGAGAGATCTACAATTTGAAATAGGTGATTTGGCGATGGTATACTTGAACAAGGCAAGACTACAGAAAGGCATACCAAGTAAGTTGCCGATGAAAAGGATAGGGCCATGTAAAGTGTTGGCTAAGTATGGATCCAATGCATACAAGGTGGAGTTACCCAAGGAGATGTCCATTTCGCCTATCTTCAATGTGAAGAACTTGGTGAAGTATAAAGGACCAGAAATGGATGAGGAACAGTATAGTGCTGAGGTGAGTAAGGATGTGGATGAACTCAAGGTACCTGATCAGATCAGACCACAAGTGGAAAAGATTCTAGACTCAAGGGTGAAGAAGAAGACTAGGCACAAGACATACATGGAGCACCTAGTGAAGTGGAGACATCAACCAGAGTCAGAGGCTACTTGGATAGCAGAAAGTGACTTTAAGAAGCATGGAATTAGTGAGGAGCTCTTGACACCACAGGTTCCTTAACTTCTTTGGTGCAGGGGGGAGAATAGTGCAGGAGCACCTTAAGGTCTTTTGGAGAGATCTTTGCAATTTTGGCTTGTAGGTGGTTCTAGCCAACCACCAAGGGAATAAGGACTATGATGTAAAGTCCCAAGAGTGTTTTTGATGAGTGAATTGGAAATAGGTTTGTTAGGGGCTTGCAGTTTGGGTAAGTCTTGGACACTATGAGCATTTTGAGCAATGTTACCTTGGCTATTTGTCCTAAAAGTTGGAAAATGGCATTAATGATGCTCTAAGCCTGACCCAAGGGTCCTAGCACATGGGAGAAAGGTATATAAGGTTAGAAAAACCCTAATACCTAGGTTGGAGGATTTTTTTCACGAATTGAGACTTGGAGAGTACATTTTTGTGATTGGAAGAGAGCAAGTTTTCATTGAATTTCTGTGTTTGAGCCTTCATCCAGTCAAGAATGGATTGAAAGGACTTATCTAATGCTTTGAGTCTTCAATTTGTGTCACTTACTTACCTTGTGTAGCATTAGATTAGTCATCTAGACCAACTGGTTATCTTTTTGCAAGTTTTTGGTGTTCTTGGTCTCATTGTCGGTTCAGACCAGTTTTGTGAATAATGAGTCCCACTTGACTTCCCGTGGCTTTCCTCTCATGGCCACTTGGAATCAAGTTGGGGACTATGTAAATAGTGTACATATAGGATTTGGGGTCTTGTTTTGCAGGGAAGGTGATGGTTTGAACTATCCAGGAGAGTGATGTTTTATCTCGACCAACCATATCTATACCATGGTTTGTTTGGAAACAAGGATGGGTTCTCTCTTCATCGGCATATACATTATTCCTTGATGTGTTCACACCAGTGTTACAAGACTAGGACTCGCCTTGGACTTGACAAGCCATTTTTTGAATTGGACTCGGGCTCAAAGCCCAGACTCGACAAATAGAAAAACCTAAGAAATTCAAAGATTTGTAAGGATTTAAAACTTGTTTCATTCACCCTTTAATAAATAAAACTTAAAGACACAATAGCATCATCAAATAGAAATTACTATGATCCCATACACAAACATACATCAATCACATAAGTATAAGCACAAATTTTAGCTGAAGGAAATAACACATTTAGATATATAAATATTGTGATATTGCTATCAGGATTCAATCATGTAGTTTTAAAAGTCAAACTCATTGACCCATGATTCATCAGTAGTGGTTCACAAGAACCCATCTCTCATGATAATGAATGGTTCATAAGGAGGAAGATAAATCTTCATACATTTATTCTATCACAAATGAGATAAGTGCTTGGTTTCATGAAGTTCATGAGACAACCATTAATGGGGAGTGGATACATGAAGAACTGATGGAGAATGATAATGGCTTTAGACTTGCTATAAAGGATTTTTTTTCTCATTTCAATGATGCAAGAGGTTTTTGGTTTCACTACCAAAATGACCCTATGAAGAATGCATGTGAAACTCCTTTTGACCTTGAGGGTGTACTTACTCCATCTCAAGGATGATGCATTGAGGATGACATAGATCAGTGCTAGGGCTAACCAATTAATAATTATACACGTGAATAAGTCAAACATGTACATGTCAATAAGGGAAATACAAGTACTCATAAACACATAAGCCTCAAAAAGTATACACACAAATACATAGTATACACAAATTAAAACAAAGTATATGTATGAATACAAGGTATATGCATGAAAACATGTAAGCCACAAAGTATACACTCGAATGCACGTAAGTCACAAAGTATACACGTAAGTTGTAAAGTATACACTTGAATATACGTAACTCATATCTATCGAACCATCAATTTAGAATGCAAATATGGACAGGCATCGAAAAAAAATATTTGTATTAACCAAATAGCCATGTAGGCATACATAAATATATGTCGATATAAGTATGAAATATATGTACAAAATAGCCATGTAGGCTTATGAGAATGCCATCTAGGCATACAATGTCAAATATGTCCAATAAAAAATATGTACAAAACTGCCATGCAGGCATACAATAAAGGACTCTGGAATCAAAATTCATTGCTCTCCATGCCCAGGAAATAAATCTTTCCCTTTCCTTTTTGCTGGATGGCGATAGGTCTATCACTCATTTTTGCTGCACTCGTGGAGTGCTCCTGCTACTCCTCCTAGGGTTTAGTTCATGGTGAAGTTTTAACTGTTACAATAAGAAGTAAAGACATGAATATATAGAAATTATATTATAAAAAATGATATATTTGACAAAATAATCACTTACAGCCATCTCACGATCTCTCTCCACGAGGGAAATATCCTCACGCCCATGCTTAGGCATGCTCAAGCCCTGTATAAACCATGCAAATAGACAAAAACTACGTGAATCAATAATGGTTTGATTTCTCACTAACTAACATCTATAACAACAAATGTAAATTAAAATTTACTACTTTGCCTCATACCTCTTCTGTCAGAGCCATCGAGGATTGTATAGAAGATGTCACACCAATATCCATTGCCCTCGTCAGATTCAGAGGTGTATCATCTCACAACAACTGAAAATAAAACAACAAATTATTCAACATAATCAACGTTGTGCATGTATAAACTACACAAATCTATTAAGTACTTGATTAATTAGTTAAACTCTTTATTCTATTACCCGCGTGAAGGTTTGAATAAATCCACTGCCACTGGGAAGTGTTCCATCAAAACCTCCAATATTAATCTGTTCAACATCCAAAATTGCATATTAAATTACCATTCGTAAAACAATGCCATTAATATGCAATAAACTTATAATTGTTTACTAGTTACATACCCTAGCGATAGGTGTCTTGCAAAAATAGGATGGTGGGGGGGCGGTGTATCCAGTCTCAACACTGTGACCTTGCAATTTTATTAAAATCATAAAACATTTTTAGTTAATCTTGTATTTCAAAATTGAAATTTAATAAATTAAATTCAATGAACACATGCACTAACTTTTAGCTGACTATCAATGCCATATGCCTCATGCAAAATGTCAGCTGCCCTCTCCATCTCCATAGTTGCAAATGGATCCTGTGTACCAGTCTCCTAAGGTTCGGTGGGGTCATGTGAACAAGTAGCCCCATAAGATTGACACACATGTGTTCAAAGACCACCACTAGAAGACTCCCCTAGATGGCACTGTAGAATGGGGCTAGTATGATGGATGACAGTCTGGGTCAAAGTGTTGATTTCCTCCAATGTCTCTACATCAACACTTTCCTTCATGACGGAAGGCATAACAATGTGCTCATGAGGTGGCCTAGCGAGAGCTCATCTACCTTGCCACATAGGATCCGGCTATGCACTAGGTCTATCCTGAGCTGACTCCCCACCTCTCCCCTGGAAATCCCTCATATCAAAATAATTTGGGATTTTGTTCTATATGAACACAATGTGTAGTTTCCTAAGGAAATATTGTGGGACCTCGCAATTGTTGCATGGTGGTTAATCGAAGACCATGTACCACCTATCATAAAACCGCTCCTTCATTTGTTGGTGGTGGCACCAATGGATAGGAAACCTCTTCGCATTGAGGGTAAGATTTTGATTTATGCGTGGGTTGGTGAATAATGAGCACAAATCACCTTTTGTAATTTTTAAATCTTTCACATCCTTATATGATAGTTTATTTAGATAATACTCCCTAGCCACCTGCCTCCTATCTTCCCATCCAGTTATTTGTTTGCTAATTGAATCTACGTTTGTTAACATATCTTTCAATGAATTTTCTAGGGTCATTCTTTCTGTGGTTGAACCATTTGGATCACTCAACCTATTGATCAAATTCTCAATTTGTTTTTTGTTGTTCTCAATTTCACTCATTAAATTTTGTTGAGTGCCAGGAGGGGGTTGAGTGATTGGTGGAGGAGGTTGATGTTGTGGTTGATTTTGATCTTGAGGATTTGGTTGGTCCTCCCATTGAGGATTTTGAGGGTTTGCAGGTTGATTTGCATCTCCTAAAAATTCAAACAAATAGATATCAAATTCAACCTAAAACTAACAAATTCAACCTAAAACTAACAAATTCAAAACAAAAAGCATAGAATCCTTACCTCTTATAGCTCCTCGTCGTCATGGTGCCATCGTTGCGAAGAAATTCTTCTCCTAGAATGCGAGCGTGATATTTTGGGGTTTTTGGCCGCGGGTGGAGCAAAAAAACCAGTCGAAATGCAAATGAGAGATTTGCATTTTTTTTTTGCTTTTAATAGTCGATAACGTGAGCACGTTATAACGCGAACGCATTATGGATTTGTAGTTGTGGCCGACGGGATCTTGCTTAGGTTTAACGGAAGACATAACGCGAGCACATTATAACGCACTTGCGTTATGCTTTTCAATTTTTATTTTTTTAGGGTGTCCACGGAATTGCTACCCATTTCCATGCACTCGCCCTTTAATGTCTCTACGTCAGCACTTTCCTTCGTGATGAAAGGCATAACAACGTGCTCACGAGGTGGCATAGCGAGATCTCATCTACCTTGCCGCATAGGATCCGGCTATGCACTAGGTCTATCCTAAGTTGACCCCCCACCTGTCCCCTGGAAATTCCTCATATCAAAATAATTTGGGATTTTGTTCAATATGAACTCACTGTATAGTTTCCTAAGGAAATATTGCAGGACCTCGCAATTTTTGCATAGTGGGTAATCAAAGACCATGTACCACCTATCATAAAACTGGTCCCTAATCTATTGGTGGTGGCACCAATGGATAGGAAACCTCTTCGCATTGAGGGTAAGATTTTGATTTGTGTGTGGGTCGGTGAATAATGAGCACAAATCACCTTTTGTAATTTTGATATCCTTCACATCCTTGTATGATAGTTTATTTGCATAATAATCCCTAGCTGCCTACCTCCTATCTTTCCATCAAGTTATTTGTTTGCTAATTAAATCTACAATTTTTAACATATATTTTAATGAATTTGCTAGGGTCATTCTTTCTACAGTTGAACTATTTGAATCACTCAACCTACTGATCAAATCCTCAATTCTCTTTTTGTTGTTCTCAATTTCACTCATTAAATTTTGTTGAGTGCCAGGAGGGGGTTGAGTGATTGGTGGAGGGTAAACCCATAATAGTGGTGTGCAATTTTCATGAGGAAGGAAATTTGAGAAAATTCTCATGCATTGAAAATTTCATGTTTTAAAGGGTTCATTCGAACTAGGGGGTTTGCACGAACCCAAAAGAGGGGTTCGATCGAACCCCTAGTTCGAACGAACCCCCTTTTGCATGGTGGTTTCACTCGAACCCTATGATGCCACGTTCCCTTATGGGGAATTAAAAAAAAAGAGAGGTTCGAGCAAACCCCCCTTCACCCTTTCGAGCGAACCCCCCTTTTTTTCCCTTCTCCCCCTCTTCCACCAAATTTTAGCAAAATTCTGCCCTTTGAAGCTTGGGTTGAGGATGAAAATGGAAGATACTTCACAAACCCAACTGGAAGATGGTAGTCCTCAGAACAAGCTATTCAACGAATTAAATTTTAATATGTTTTGGTTTTATTATGTATGTATTTTTTTAGTATTATTAAACATAGGTTTTTCACCGAAAGTCAAGCTCTTTGTTTTGCACATGTGGAAAAATAGTAGATTATCAAAAGAATTTTTTTTAAAATACATTGAGGCTAGGTATTGATGTCCTTGATCCATTAAAATAAATAAAAAAATGAATTCTGATACATACAGAAAAAGTTATGTTGTCTACAGTTCGCCTATGTCTGAATTGCAATTGGTTTGACTTTGAAACTTGATTAAGCAAAAAATATTCAATAAAAAACTATGAGACCAAATTTAAGTGCTAGATATCATAGTTACAAATCTAAATTTTAAAAAATTAGAATTTTATCCTTTATACAAAAAAATTTATGTTGTATACGGTGAGCATCACTTTTTAAAAATGTTGTTTTCTGAAAAAAAACCAGTTTTCGTGGGAGATGGAAAAAAAAGTGCAATCTGATTCAAAAAATTTTGAAAAAAATATTTTTAGAATCTACAAAAAAAATGTGATGAGACTCTAGTTTTCATCATCTACAAATTCTTCACGGTTTAGCTGCTATAGGTGCCCAAATATGAAGATTTGGTTAAAAATAATAATTACAGTGTCTAGTTTGGCCAAAAATTGTAAACCACTATTGTGGGATCACCCTGGAGGAGGTTGATGTTGTGGTTGATTTTGATCTTGAGGATTTGGTTGGTCTTCCTGCTGATGATTTTCAGGGTTTGCAGGTTGATTTGCATCTCCTAAAAATTCAAATAAATAGATATCAAATTCAACCTAAAACTAACAAATTCAAAACAAAAACCATAGAATCCTTACCTCTCACAGTTCCTCATCACCATGGCACCATTTTTGTGAAGAAATAGGGATTGTTGGTGAAGAAATTTGTTGAAATTCTCCTCCTAGAATGCGAGCGCAAAATTGCGGTGGTTTTGGCCGCGGCTGCAAAAAAAAAACCAATCGAAATCTTAATGAGAGATTTGCATTTCTTTTTTTGCTTTTAACAATCAATAACGCAAGCACGTTATAACGTGCTCACGTTGTTGGTTTGTAGTTGCCGAGCCTCAAGCTCGGCATAACGAGCCATAATGCGAGCGCGTTATAACATGCTCGCTTTATGGTTTTTGAAATATTTTTTTAGGGGGTGTCCACAAAATTGCTACCCATTTCCATGCACCCGCCCCGGGATTAATCATAGCTAAGTTATTTGATTGATTTAGTTAGCTTGTAAGTTACACCTAGGTTTGATTATCCATTGAAGGGAGGGTAACTTGTAATTATGCTTTGTGAGTAGAAATACCATTAAGTTTGTGGGAAAGGGAATAGGATATTTGTGGGGTTAAAGATTACCCGTTGGATGAAATACCTTTGCATAGACTATAGTGGCCCAAACTCAAATCATGTTTGAGTAGTGTATGTGAGTAATATGACTATCACTCCAAGTATTGAGTGAGAAAAATTTGGCCAAAGTACTATGATTGCGTTTGGGTCCATTGTCATTTCATTGTGTCCCTGTAGTGCATGCTAGTTCTAGATTGTAGGGTTTACAAGTTCTAGTCATGTAGGACACAACACTAAGCTCAAAATGGTTTCCATATGAGGTTACTCCACCAATCTCTTCGTTGAAGGGTAGGGTCATCTATCCTATGATAGATGTGTGGGGGACCACATATGAGTAGATGTGGTTGGTGAAAAAGCGCTTGAGTGATGATTCTCCTCCTTAGCAAGTGATAGTAGACCAAGATTTGAAGGAGTTTTCAGGACCATCTATATCTATTGCTTTGAAGCTCAATGGAGCTATGTATGTACGTTGTAAACATTATTTGGAATATTGTAATATGTGAATTATTAAATTGGAATGAAATCAATTTTGATAATTGTTATGACATCTATGTTCATTTGTTCTCTAGATAAAATAAAGAAAACATTTATGGCAATGGTTAAGTTACATAGTTTATTTACTTGCAAAGTGAAAACTTAGGAAAAATTACTTTAGTGAACGGTTGATATGTTACATATCTCCTCGCTTCCCTCGATGTGACATTTCCTCCTATCTTCTGGTTTCATCACTTTTATCATCCATCTTGGCAAGCCCCTCACTACACTATCCCATCATGTTATGTATGTTTTTATGCATTTTTGTATGTACAT
>CM021100.1:598852788-598901608 GCA_007115665.2 Sequoiadendron giganteum
AACTTGTGTGACCAAGCGGACTATTTCAACACATCCGAATAGGTATGTTTACACTAGGTGTGGTCCTCTTTCACATCGAAACACATAGAATCACTTCGAGCTATGTTCCACCGGATCGATCCCTTAAGGGTCCAAAGTGCAAAATAGCTGCAAATTTCAGCATGCTATTACTTGGATACCGTGACACTTAGAAAATTCTCATCTAATCCTACAGAAAGGTGTTGGACCCCTCTAGAAAAACCTCTCTCGATTTTGGCTATCTTGAAGTGGTTTTCTCGTGGCGGCGGATTTTCACTTGATGGAAAAGGTGTCAAATTCAAGCAGTGCAAAGTTGCAAAGTGGTGCAACTTTCGCTCTGCAACTCGTGTGACCAAGCGAACTGTTCCAACACATCCGAATAGGTATTTTTACACTAGGCATGGTCTTTTTTCGCACCAAAACACGTAGAATCGCTCTGAGCTATGTTCCACCGGATCGATCCCTTAAGGGTCCAAAGTGCAAAATAGATGCAAACTTCAACATGCTAGTACTCGGATACCGTGACACTTAGAAACTTCTCGTCTAATCCTACAGAAAGGCGTTGGGCCCCTCTAGAAAATCCTCTCACCGTTTTGTCTATCTTGGATTGGTTTTCTCATGGTGGTGGATTTTCACTTGATGGAAAAGGTGTCAAATTCAAGTTGTGCAAAGTTGCAAAGTGGTGCAACTTTCGCTCTGCAACTCGTGTGACCAAGTGGACTATTCCAACACATCCGAATAGGTATTTTTACGCTAGGCATGGTCCTCTTTCGTATTGAAACACGTGGAATCGCTCCGAGCTATGTTCCACCGGATTGATCCCTTAAGGGTCCAAATTGCAAAATAGTTGCAAACTTCAGCATGCTATTACTTGGATACCATGACACTTAGAAACTTCTCATTTGATCCTACAAAAAGGCGTTGGACTCCTCTAGAAAATCCTCTCTCGATTTTAGCTATCTTGGAGTGGTTTTCTCGTGGCAGCGGATTTTCACTTGATGGAAAACGTGTCAAATTCAAGCTGTGCAAAGTTGCAAAGTGGTGCAACTTTCGCTCTGCAACTCATGTGACCAAGCGAACTGTTCCAACACATCTGAATAAGTATGTTTATGCTAGGCATGGTCTTCTTTCACACCAAAACACGTGGAATCGCTTTGAGCTATGTTCCACCGGATCGATCCCTTAAGGGTCCAAAGTGCAAAATGACTGCAAACTTCAGCATGCTATTACTCAGATGTCGTGACGCTTAGAAACTTCTCGTCTAATCCTATAGGATCACGTTGAGCCTGTCTACAAAAACCTCTCTTAGTTTTGGCTATCTCTGAGTGGTTTTCCAGTGATGGCGGATTTTCACTTGATGGAAAAAGCATCAAATGCAAGCAGTGCAAAGTTGCAGAGTGGTGCAACTTTCGTTCTGCAACTTGTGTGACCAATCGGACTGTTCCAACACGTCCAAATAGGTATTTTTACGCTAGGCATGGTCCTCGTTTTCACTGAAACACATGGAACCACTCCGAGCTATGTTCCACCAGATCGATCCCTTAGGTTGGAGGAGTCTTAAGTTGCAAATTTGTAAGTTGCTTAAAGCAAAAACATAAGAAATGATATTGAATGGCCCACTTAGCACTCATTGCATCTGAGTGATGCTCACAGAGGTGAGGCACTAGGCCTTCCCAAGAGGTCACCCATTCCAGTATACTCCAGCTCAAGCGCTTAACCACGAAGTTTTTTCCCCAAGAAGGCATAGTGGAAAAGGCAGAATCCACTGTACTTTTGATGAGTGGAAAGGAATTCCTAAGAGACATGAAGGAGGAAGAAGGAGTTTTCTATGCAAGCATGTTGAAGCCAAAGGAGGAGGAGTCACCTAGTCGTCTACCTATGACAGCAGAGGTGAAGCAACTGTTGGATCAGTTTAGGGATATCATTTGTGAAGGCACACCAGCTACACTACCACCTAAGAGGGCAATTAGTCATCAAATTGACTTTGTACCAGGAGCAACATTGCCTAACAAGGTTGCATACAAAATGACACCAGAGCAGAACAAGGAGATAGCAAGGCAAGTTCAAGAACTTTTGGACCAAGGGTTGATCAGGAAAAGCATAAGCCCATGTGTTGTTCTAGTGGTGTTGGCACCTAAGAAGGGAGATAAGTGGAGAATTTGTACTGATTCTAGGGCCATAAATAGGATAACCATTAGATATAGGTTTCCTATTCCTAGGATAGAAGACTTAATGGACTGTTTAGGGGGTGCTAAGTACTACTCCAAGATTGATTTGAAAAGTGGCTACTATCAGATTATGATGAAAGAGGGAGATGAATCGAAGTCAGCTTTTAAAACCACAAAGGGGTTATATGAGTGGTTAGTAATGCCATTTGGGCTTACAAATGCACCTAGAACTTTTATGAGGGTGATCATTGAGGTTTTGAAGGACTTTAAGGAGTCTTTGTGGTAGTCTACTTAGATGATATCCTCATCTTTAGCGAAACAAAAGAAGAACATATGAAACACCTAGAACTTGTGTTGAAGAAACTTCAAGAGGAGAAGCTCACCATAAATCTTGATAAATAGGGTACTTGGTAACTTGTTGAGGTGTCTAACTAAGGAGTATGGACAAGGATGGGAACAAGTCATTTCATAGGCAAAATTTGCCTACAATGATAGCACAAACAGGTCTACTGGTAAGAGCCCATTTGAAATTGTATATGGGTTACATCCAAGGGGTGTACTTGAGCTCAGAGACCTAAAAGGTTATGAAGGAATCAGTGGACATGCTGATGATTTTTCTCAGTCAATGAGAGAGGTTCATGAGCAGGTAAAGAAGACATTAATGGAGGCTAACCAAAAGTTGAAGGCTAAAAGAGATGAAGGGAAGAGAGATCTACAATTTGAAATAGGTGATTTGGTGATGGTATACTTAAACAAGGCAAAACTACAGAAAGGCATACCAAGTAAGGTGTAGATGAAAAGGATAGGACCATGTAAAGTGTTGGCCAAGTATGGATCCAATGCATACAAGGTGGAGTTACCCAAGGAGATGTCCATTTTGCCTATCTTCAATGTGAAGGACTTGGTGAAGTATAAAGGACCAGAAATGGATGAGGAATAGTATAGTGCTGAGGTGAGTAAGGATGTGGATGAACTCAAGGTAGCTGATCAGATCAGACCACAAGTGGACAAGATTCTAGACTCAAGGGTGAAGAAAAAGACTAGGCACAAGACATACATGGAGCACCTAGTGAAGTGGAGACATCAACCAGAGTCAGAGGCTACTTGGATAGAAAAAAGTGACTTTAAGAAGCATGGAATTAGTGAGGAGCTCTTGACACCATAGGTTCCTTACCTTCTTTGTTGCAGGGGGAGAATGATCTAGGAGCACCTTAAGGTATTTTGGAGAGATCTTTGCAATTTTGGCTTGTAGGTGGTTCTAGCCAACCACCAAGGGAATAAGGACTATGATGTAAAGTCCCAAGAGTGTTTTTGATGAGTGAATTGGAAATAGGTTTGTTAGGGGCTTGCGGTTTGGGTAGGTCTTGGACACTGTGAGCATTTTGAGCAATGTTGCCTTGGCTATTTGTCCTAAAAGTTGGAAAATGACATTAATGATGCTCTAAGCCTGACCGAAGGGTCCTAGAATGTGGGAGAAAGGTATATAAGGTCAGAAAAACCCTAATACCTGGGTTGGAGGATTGTTTTCATGAATTGAGACTTGGAGAGTACATTTTTGTGATTGGAAGAGAGCAAGTTTTCATTGAATTTTTGTGTTTGAGCCTTCATCCAGTCAAGAATGGATTGAAAGGACTTATTTGATGCTTTGAGTCTTCCATTTGTGTCACTTAATTACCTTGTGTAGCATTAGATTAGTCATCTAGACCAACTGGTTATCTTTTTGCAAGTTTTGGTGTTCTTGGTCTCATTGTCGGTTCAGGCCAGTTTTGTGAATAATGAGTCCCACTTGACTTCCCATGGCTTTTCTCTCATGGCCACTTGGAATCAAGTTGGGGACTGTGTAAATAGTGTACATATAG
This sequence comes from Sequoiadendron giganteum, assembly GCA_007115665.2. Lineage (NCBI taxonomy): Eukaryota > Viridiplantae > Streptophyta > Pinopsida > Cupressales > Cupressaceae > Sequoiadendron > Sequoiadendron giganteum. The sequence goes on from CM021100.1 coordinate 598,856,834, forward strand.
ATTTTGGGGTCTTGTTTTGCAGAGAAGGTGATGAAATCATCAAGCACTAGGTGAGTGCAAGTGCATTCTAGCTAGTAGCTTGGAGAGGACAGCAGCAAGGAGAGTTGCTAAATGGATTGGTTTGTGCCAATCAAGAGTATGGTAGTGTAGGCACATGTATCTCAGTCATGTGTGTGCCAGGAGGAGAGCTGAGGAGGTCGTTGAAGCCCTCAAAGAAGGAAAAAGAGCCAAAAACCCTAGGAACCCTTAAAAATAGGGGGTTTGAGGACAATCATATGTACGGACACTTGTAGGACCTAAGGCCTGGTAAATCTTGGAGCCTTGATGGTCAAAAGAAAGAATCTACAAAAATGTTTGGGGGTTGTTAAGACTGTTTGTGAGAAAAGTCAAGAAAACAGGTTCTAGGAGGCCAAATTGGGGCAGAAGGCTACAAGGCCTAAAATTGAGTTTTTCAAGAAAGCGATGGGTAAAAGGTGAAAGAATCCAATAAGATGGATTAGTGAGGATAAAAATAAACAAAGGGACAACTAGGATACCCTTCCCTATCCCTGGAGTGGTTAGGACACTTTGGGTCAGTGTGGAGCCCAAGGAAGCTTAGTGGTGGATTGGGAGTGATGGAGAAGAATTTGAAATTGGTGGAGAGTCTTACGTGGTGAGAGGGGTTTAGGAGTGATCCTTAGTAGGGTAGAGAGGAATACCCTAGGAAGACCAGAGAATAGGTCTTGGGAAGAGCAAGAGTGCTCTTGAGGGATAGGACTCCCCATCACTTTAGCTCATCAATTGATAAGTAGGAGGTATTTTCTACAATGTGTCAAATTGTGATATTGCTATCAGGATTCCATTGAGGAGTCATTTGTAGTATTAGATATAGCTCTAGCTTCTACAGTATTGCACATGATTGTAGATAGTTTCAAATATCTAGATAACATCAATAGTTCACATTACTCAAGAAGGATGAACATCTTAAAGACATTTACGAAAAATCAGGACAAGTAACCTTCTTGTGGACTTAGGGTTGCAATATTTGATCTACAACATGTTCCACCATTTCTTCAGTAGGATCAAGAACACACATAATGAAGGTTTGTTTGTAGCCATGAAAGATTATGGTTCGAATTATCTAGGAGAGTGATGTTTTATCTCGACCAACCATATCTATACCATGGTTTGTTTGGAAACAAGGATGGGTTCTCTCTTCATCGGCATATACATTATTCCTCGATGTGTTCACACCAGTGTTACAAGACTAGGACTCACCTCGGACTTGACAAGCCATTTTTTGACTTGGACTCAGGCTCGGAGCCCATACTCGACAAATAGAAAACCTAAGAAATTCAAAGATTTGTAAGGATTTAAAACTTGTTTCATGCACCCTTTAATAAATAAACCTTAAAGACACAATAGCATCATCAAATAGAAATTACTATGATCCCATACACAAACATACATCAATCACATAAGTATAAGCACAAATTTTAGCTCAAGGAAATAACACATTTAGATATATAAATATTGTGATATTGCTATCAGGATTCAATCGTGTAGTTTTACAAGTCAAACCCATTGACCCATGATTCATCAGTAGTGGTTCACAAGAACCCATCTCTCATGATAATGAATGGTTCATAAGGAGGAAGATAAATCTTCATACATTTCTTCTATCACAAATGAGATAAGTGTTTGGTTTCATGAAGGTCATGAGACAACCATTAATGGGGAGTGGATACATGAAGAACCAATGGAGAATGATAATGGCTTTAGACCTGCTATAAAGGAATTTTTTTTTCATTTCAATGATGCAAGAGGTTTTTGGTTTCACTACCAAAATGAGCCTACGAAGAATGCATGTGAAACTCCTTTTGACCTTGAGGGTGTACTTACTCCATCTCAAGGATCATGTATTGAGGATGACATAGATCAATGCTATGGCTAACCAATTAATAATTATACATGTGAATAAGTCAAACATGTACATGTCAATAAGGGAACTACAAGTACTCATAAACATGTAAGCCTCAAAAAGTATACAAACGAATACATAGTATACACAAATTAAAACAAAGTATATGCACGAATACAAGGTATATGCATGAAAACATGTAAGCCACAAAGTATACACTCGAATGCACGTAAGTCACAAAATATACACGTAAGTTGTAAAGTATACACTTGAATATACGTAACTCATATCTATTGAACCATCAATTTAGAATGCAAATATGGACAGGCATCGAAAAAAGATATTTGTATTAACCAAATAGCCATGTAGGCATACATAAATATATGTCGATATAAGTATGAAATATATGTACAAAATATCCATATAGGCTTACGAGAATGCGATCTAGGCATACAATGTCAAATATGTCCAATAAAAAATATGTACAAAACTGCCATGCAGGCATACAATAAAGGACTCTGGAATCAAAAGTCATTGCTCTCCATGCCTAGGAAATAAAATCTTTCCCTTTCCTTTTCGCTCGAATGGCGATAGGTCTATCACTCATTTTTGCTGCGCTTCTAGAGTGCTCCTGCTACTCCTCCTAGGATTTAGTTCATGGTGAAGTTTTAACTATTACAGTAAGAAGTAAAGACATGAATATATAGAAATTACATTATAAAAAATGATATATTTGACAAAATAATCACTTACAGCCATCTCACAATCTCTCTCCACGAGGTAAATATCCTCACATCCATGCTCAGGCATGCTCAAGCCCTATATAAACCATACAAATAGACAAAAACTACGTGAATCAATAATGGTTTGATTTCTCACTAACTAACATCTATAACAACAAATGTAAATTAAAATTTACTAATTTGCCTCATACCTCTTCTGTCAGAGCCATCGAGGATTGTATAGCAGATGTCACACCAATATCCATTGCCCTAATCACATTTGGAGGTGTATCGTCTCGTAACAACTGAAAATAAAACAATAAATTATTCAACGTAATCAACGATGTGCATGTATAAACTACACAAATCTATTAAGTACTTGATTCATTAGTTAAACTCTTTATTTTATTACCTGCGTGAAGGTTTGAGTAAATCCACCGCCACTAGGAAGTGTTCCATCAAAACCTTCAATATTAGTCTGTTCAACATCCAAAATTGCATATTAAATTACCATTCGTAAAACAATGCCATTAATATGCAATAAACTTATAATTGTTTACTAGTTACATACCCTAGCGATAGGTGTACTGCAAAAATAGGTTGGTGGGGGGCCGATGTATCCAGTCTCAACATTGTGACCCTGCAATTTTATTAAAATCATAAAATATTTTTAGTTAATCTTGCATTTCAAAATCAAAATTTAATAAATTAAATTCAATGAACACATGCACTAACTTTTACTTGACTATCAATGTCATATGCCTCATGCAAAATGTCAATTGCCCTCTCCATCTCCATAGTTGTAGACGGATCCTGCGTACCAGTCTCTTGAGGGTTGGTGGGGTCATGTGAACAAGTAGCCCCACAAGATTGACACACGTGTTCGAAGACCACCACTAGAAGACTCCCCTGGATGGCACTGTAGAATAGGGCTAGTATGATGGATGACACTCTGGGTCAAAGTGTTGATTGCCTGCAATTTCTCTACGTCAGCACTTTCCTTCACAACAGAAGGCATAACAATGTGCTCATGAGGTGGCCTAGTCAGAGCTTGTCTACCTTGCCGCATAGGATCTGGCTGTGCACCAGGTCTATCCTAAGCTGACCCCCCACCTCTCCCCTGGAAATCCCTCATATCAAAATAATTTGGGATTTTGTTCAATATAAACTCACTATATAGTTTCCTAAGGAAATATTGCGGGACCTCGCAATTGTTGCACGGTGGGTAATCAAAGACCATGTACCAGCTATCATAAAACCGATCCTTCATTTGTTGGTGGTGGCACCAATGGATAGGAAACCTCTTCGCATTGAGGGTAAGATTTTGATTTGTGCGTGGGTCGGTGAATAATGAGCACAAATCACCTTTTGTTATTTTTAAATCTTTCACATCCTTGTATGATAGTTTATTTTCATAATACTCCCTAGCCGCCTGCCTCCTATCTTCCCATCCAGTTATTTGTTTGCTAATTGAATCTACGTTTGTTAACATATCTTTCAATGAATTTGCTAGGGTCATTCTTTATGTGGTTGAACCATTTGGATCACTCAACCTATTGATCAAATCCTCAATTTGTTTTTTGTTGTTCTCAATTTCACTCATTAAATTTTGTTGAGTGCCAGGAGGGGGTTGAGTGATTGGTGGAGGAGGTTGATGTTGTGGTTGATTTTGATCTTGAGGATTTGGTTGGTCCTCCCATTGAGGATTTTGAGGGTTTGCAGGTTGATTTGCATCTCCTAAAAATTCAAACAAATAGATATCAAATTCAACCTAAAACTAACAAATTCAACCTAAAACTAACAAATTCAAAACAAAAAGCATAGAATCCTTACCTCTTATAGCTCCTCGTCGTCATGGTGCCATCGTTGCGAAGAAATTCTTCTCCTAGAATGCGAGCGTGATATTTTGGGGTTTTTGGCCGCGGGTGGAGCAAAAAAACCAGTCGAAATGCAAATGAGAGATTTGCATTTTTTTTTTGCTTTTAATAGTCGATAACGTGAGCACGTTATAACGCGAACGCATTATGGATTTGTAGTTGTGGCCGACGGGATCTTGCTTAGGTTTAACGGAAGACATAACGCGAGCACATTATAACGCACTTGCGTTATGCTTTTCAATTTTTATTTTTTTAGGGTGTCCACGGAATTGCTACCCATTTCCATGCACTCGCCCTTTAATGTCTCTACGTCAGCACTTTCCTTCGTGATGAAAGGCATAACAACGTGCTCACGAGGTGGCATAGCGAGATCTCATCTACCTTGCCGCATAGGATCCGGCTATGCACTAGGTCTATCCTAAGTTGACCCCCCACCTGTCCCCTGGAAATTCCTCATATCAAAATAATTTGGGATTTTGTTCAATATGAACTCACTGTATAGTTTCCTAAGGAAATATTGCAGGACCTCGCAATTTTTGCATAGTGGGTAATCAAAGACCATGTACCACCTATCATAAAACTGGTCCCTAATCTATTGGTGGTGGCACCAATGGATAGGAAACCTCTTCGCATTGAGGGTAAGATTTTGATTTGTGTGTGGGTCGGTGAATAATGAGCACAAATCACCTTTTGTAATTTTGATATCCTTCACATCCTTGTATGATAGTTTATTTGCATAATAATCCCTAGCTGCCTACCTCCTATCTTTCCATCAAGTTATTTGTTTGCTAATTAAATCTACAATTTTTAACATATATTTTAATGAATTTGCTAGGGTCATTCTTTCTACAGTTGAACTATTTGAATCACTCAACCTACTGATCAAATCCTCAATTCTCTTTTTGTTGTTCTCAATTTCACTCATTAAATTTTGTTGAGTGCCAGGAGGGGGTTGAGTGATTGGTGGAGGGTAAACCCATAATAGTGGTGTGCAATTTTCATGAGGAAGGAAATTTGAGAAAATTCTCATGCATTGAAAATTTCATGTTTTAAAGGGTTCATTCGAACTAGGGGGTTTGCACGAACCCAAAAGAGGGGTTCGATCGAACCCCTAGTTCGAACGAACCCCCTTTTGCATGGTGGTTTCACTCGAACCCTATGATGCCACGTTCCCTTATGGGGAATTAAAAAAAAAGAGAGGTTCGAGCAAACCCCCCTTCACCCTTTCGAGCGAACCCCCCTTTTTTTCCCTTCTCCCCCTCTTCCACCAAATTTTAGCAAAATTCTGCCCTTTGAAGCTTGGGTTGAGGATGAAAATGGAAGATACTTCACAAACCCAACTGGAAGATGGTAGTCCTCAGAACAAGCTATTCAACGAATTAAATTTTAATATGTTTTGGTTTTATTATGTATGTATTTTTTTAGTATTATTAAACATAGGTTTTTCACCGAAAGTCAAGCTCTTTGTTTTGCACATGTGGAAAAATAGTAGATTATCAAAAGAATTTTTTTTAAAATACATTGAGGCTAGGTATTGATGTCCTTGATCCATTAAAATAAATAAAAAAATGAATTCTGATACATACAGAAAAAGTTATGTTGTCTACAGTTCGCCTATGTCTGAATTGCAATTGGTTTGACTTTGAAACTTGATTAAGCAAAAAATATTCAATAAAAAACTATGAGACCAAATTTAAGTGCTAGATATCATAGTTACAAATCTAAATTTTAAAAAATTAGAATTTTATCCTTTATACAAAAAAATTTATGTTGTATACGGTGAGCATCACTTTTTAAAAATGTTGTTTTCTGAAAAAAAACCAGTTTTCGTGGGAGATGGAAAAAAAAGTGCAATCTGATTCAAAAAATTTTGAAAAAAATATTTTTAGAATCTACAAAAAAAATGTGATGAGACTCTAGTTTTCATCATCTACAAATTCTTCACGGTTTAGCTGCTATAGGTGCCCAAATATGAAGATTTGGTTAAAAATAATAATTACAGTGTCTAGTTTGGCCAAAAATTGTAAACCACTATTGTGGGATCACCCTGGAGGAGGTTGATGTTGTGGTTGATTTTGATCTTGAGGATTTGGTTGGTCTTCCTGCTGATGATTTTCAGGGTTTGCAGGTTGATTTGCATCTCCTAAAAATTCAAATAAATAGATATCAAATTCAACCTAAAACTAACAAATTCAAAACAAAAACCATAGAATCCTTACCTCTCACAGTTCCTCATCACCATGGCACCATTTTTGTGAAGAAATAGGGATTGTTGGTGAAGAAATTTGTTGAAATTCTCCTCCTAGAATGCGAGCGCAAAATTGCGGTGGTTTTGGCCGCGGCTGCAAAAAAAAAACCAATCGAAATCTTAATGAGAGATTTGCATTTCTTTTTTTGCTTTTAACAATCAATAACGCAAGCACGTTATAACGTGCTCACGTTGTTGGTTTGTAGTTGCCGAGCCTCAAGCTCGGCATAACGAGCCATAATGCGAGCGCGTTATAACATGCTCGCTTTATGGTTTTTGAAATATTTTTTTAGGGGGTGTCCACAAAATTGCTACCCATTTCCATGCACCCGCCCCGGGATTAATCATAGCTAAGTTATTTGATTGATTTAGTTAGCTTGTAAGTTACACCTAGGTTTGATTATCCATTGAAGGGAGGGTAACTTGTAATTATGCTTTGTGAGTAGAAATACCATTAAGTTTGTGGGAAAGGGAATAGGATATTTGTGGGGTTAAAGATTACCCGTTGGATGAAATACCTTTGCATAGACTATAGTGGCCCAAACTCAAATCATGTTTGAGTAGTGTATGTGAGTAATATGACTATCACTCCAAGTATTGAGTGAGAAAAATTTGGCCAAAGTACTATGATTGCGTTTGGGTCCATTGTCATTTCATTGTGTCCCTGTAGTGCATGCTAGTTCTAGATTGTAGGGTTTACAAGTTCTAGTCATGTAGGACACAACACTAAGCTCAAAATGGTTTCCATATGAGGTTACTCCACCAATCTCTTCGTTGAAGGGTAGGGTCATCTATCCTATGATAGATGTGTGGGGGACCACATATGAGTAGATGTGGTTGGTGAAAAAGCGCTTGAGTGATGATTCTCCTCCTTAGCAAGTGATAGTAGACCAAGATTTGAAGGAGTTTTCAGGACCATCTATATCTATTGCTTTGAAGCTCAATGGAGCTATGTATGTACGTTGTAAACATTATTTGGAATATTGTAATATGTGAATTATTAAATTGGAATGAAATCAATTTTGATAATTGTTATGACATCTATGTTCATTTGTTCTCTAGATAAAATAAAGAAAACATTTATGGCAATGGTTAAGTTACATAGTTTATTTACTTGCAAAGTGAAAACTTAGGAAAAATTACTTTAGTGAACGGTTGATATGTTACATATCTCCTCGCTTCCCTCGATGTGACATTTCCTCCTATCTTCTGGTTTCATCACTTTTATCATCCATCTTGGCAAGCCCCTCACTACACTATCCCATCATGTTATGTATGTTTTTATGCATTTTTGTATGTACATAAGTGCTTTAAGCCGAGAGATTAGCTACGCGGGTGTTGGAATTGAGGTGAGGGGTGATTAACCAATTGGGTTGTTGCTTGTAAAGCGTTTTAAAACATTATGTGGGTTGCAAATTTCATAAAACCAATGCTTTGCAACCTAGAATTTTACAAAAAAATATGAATGTCTTGAAAAGATTTTGTTAATTAGACAATAGGAATGTAATGAAAGGCACCATTTTATAAACACCCAGTGCTTTCAAATAAGCATTATTAGTCTATATGATTGTAGGTTGAAAAACACAGTGGGAGATGAGTTCATGATCTATGAAACCTCCAACCTACACAATGTTGTAAAACCCTCTACACATTGAAGCCAAATGAAATCTCTCATTTTTCCCATCGCTTCAAATTACACTGACATTTTTTGCCTTGCGCAAGAAGCTATCCTTGCACAATAGGCAGGAAGGCTAACATGACTAAGACATGTGTTTTAAATTGTAAGAATTATTGTTATTGTTTGTCAGCTCAATCCATCAAGTCTTTCCATCAGTGCATTTTTTTGGGAGAGTGGGATGGGGGATGAGGTGTTATGTTATAATGCCTATACATAGGTGTTTTTTTTTGGAGATTAGCTTCTCCCATTATTTAGCACTTATTAATAATTGTTTAAAGTACTGTTATTGGAAAATACTCCGTGTTGTGGGTTTTTTCATTATGCAGGTTGAAAGTGAAATGTTGGAGACCAACGGGTGGAGTTGCAGATCATGGAGATGACAAAACAACAAAATTGAGGTGAGCAGTTTGTAACCGGTTGAGTTATTACTACTAAAGGGTTTTAAAACATTATGTGGGTTACAGATTTTGAAAACCAGTGTTTTGCAACTTGGAATTTTACAAAACAACATGAATGTAATTTAGACAGTACAAATGTAATGAAAGGCACCTTATAACAAATCTTACATAGAGTAAAAATTGTGTTTCAATTTCTTAATATGATCCAAATATACATGCACTTGATATGATTGTAGGTTGGAAAAAATAGTGGGAGATGAGGTGACAACATGATTTATGAAACCTCCAACACACACAATATTGTGAAACCCTCTATACATTGAATCCAAATACCTTACTGAGTGTTTATAAAATAGTGTCTTTCATTACATTCCTATGGTCTAAATAAAAAAATATTTTCAAGAAATTCACACTATTTTATAAAATTCCATGTTGCAAAACACTGGATTTTCCAAAACCTACTACACTTAAAGTTTGAAAACCCTTTATAGAAAACAACCCACATAATGTTTTAAAACCATTTAGAAGTAACAACCCAATTGGTTCCAATCAAATGAAGAAAGTGAAATGCCATTTTGACTGTAGCAAAGAGTTGTTCAAAAAATTAAAAGTGGACTTCATTACATTCTTTGTCATAATGAAACAAAAATTTTCATAACAAACTAATTGGCATGGGATAGTGTGTTTTCCAACACTACAAATAATGCGAGCATTTTATTTGTTCCAATCAGATGAAAAAAGGGAAATGCCATATTTATGTTACCAAAGAGTTGTTCTAAAATTTGAATGTGGGTTTCACTACATTTTTGGATCATATGAAACAAAAAAATTTCATGAGGGAATAACTGAGAGGAGAAAGTGTGTTTTTCAACACTACAAATAATGCGGGCATCTTATTTGTTCTAATCAAATGAAAAAAGTGAAATGCCATTTTGACTATAGCAAAGAGTTGTTCAAAAATTTGAAAGTGGACTTCATTGCATTCTTAGTCATAATGAAACAAAACTTTTCAAAATGAACTAATTGACATGGGACAGTGTGTTTTCCAACACTACAAATAATGCAAGCATTTTATTTGTTCCAATCAGATGAAAAAAGGGAAATTCCATTTTGCATTTAGCCAAATATACATTATATTTCTTAATATGATCCAAATACATGCATAGTATGATTGCAAGTTGGAAAACACAGTGGGAGGTGAGGTGACAACATGATTTATGAAACCTCTAACCCACACAATGTTGTAAAACCCTCTACACACTGAAGCCAAATACCTTATTGGGTGTTTACAAAATGGTGCCTATTATTACATTCCTACTATCTAAATAACAAAATCTTTTCAAGAAATTCATACTATTTTGTAAAATTGTAGGATGTAAAACACTATGTTTTACAAAACTTGCAACCAACTTAATTTTTGAAAACCATTTAGAAGAAACAACCTTCAAAATGAGAACGTTTTGGGCTTTCTGTCCATTCCAAATTATGATTTTGAAAACCCATCGACACAAAACCCACATTGCATTTCAAACAAAAACCCCTTTTCACAAGGAAAACCCTTTATTTTTTCGTAAATAAAAACCCATCTTTGCAACAAATAGCCTTTCAATTCTTCATAGTCAAAACATAAAAATGGAAAAAATTAAAAATTGTCCAGACAAAAACACACAAAACAACTCTGTATTTCAAATGAAAATCCCTTTTCGCAAGGAAACACCTTTATTTTCCCGTCAATGAAAACCCATCTTCGCAACAAATAGTTGTTCAATTCTTCACAATGAGAACATTAAAATGGGAAAATTAAAAATCCCTCAACACAAAAACATATAAAAAACTATGCATTTGAAATGAAAATCCTTTATTTTCTCGTCAATGAAAACCCATGTTTGCAATGAATAGTCGTTCAATTCTTCATAGTTCTATTATAGAATGGCAAAATGGCATATATTTCTAGCAAACATACATACCTACTAGCCAGTTGCCTACACCTCTAGCTAGGGAGAGTCTCATCTCTCGTTGGCCTCCGAACGCCCACAACTCTGTTACATGCTCCCCAACAACCTCCAAAAATGCAAATGTCAAAAATGGCAACATTTTGGGCATTTTGGGCATTTTGTCCATTATATTTTTCATTTTGAAAATCCCACAAGCACTGCCAACCTTTTTTGGCGATAGACACATAAATGACATGCACCTAACTGTCCATCAACGCAGTCCGTCAAGTCTTTCTGTTGGTGCATTTTGTCCAGTGCGTGGGATGGGGGTTATGTTATAATGTTACATACATAGGTGCTTTTTTTCCAGAGTTTAGCTTCTCCCAATTTGAGGAGTGGTCAAGGATATTAATTAAGTGGTGGTAGGTTGATGATTTTAGTTATTTCTTTACTCATCATAGGTTATTGTAGCTTATGTGATATAACTATTTTTGTTATAGGTCATATAGAAGTTTCAATGTTCTATAAGTTTCAAGTAGGTGTTTGTTTTACCATTATTAGAAGTGATATCTATTTTGTGGACATATATGTCAATGCATGGAAAATTTAGAAAGTGTTGGGCATAGTGTTTTCAATGCACAAGAAATATAGGTCAATAAAAAATGTGGCTGAGATTTAGGTACTAACAAGTTATTTTTTTGATATATGGAGCTTCATATGCATAACTAAAAAAGGAACACAACAATCACTGAACGAAGCGGGATTCATTCCAAGTTGTTATAGTCAAAATTTACCGTTATCTTTATCATTAAATTAACACTAATTGAACTTATATTCTTTTGACAACATAAAACTATAATTATTTTTCTTAAAATTTTAACAATTTCTTCTACAATATTAAAACATAGTCCACTTTAATGTTATATAAAATATTTCATGCTTTTATTATTTTTATTTATAAAATTGTACTTATAATTTATACAATTTAAATAAATAATAACATAACTTAATTTTTAATAATTTTATAAACCATGCTTAGATAAAATAAAATTTATTATAAAAAATTAATAAAATTATTTAAATATTATTATATAGAAAGATCTAAATTATAAGCATATGCTAATTATTAAGTGATCTTATTTTAATTAAAGAGAAAGTGTCTACATCTATTTCATAAATCATACACAACAACAAACAAATCGATCATTTGTGTTTAGTATATAAAATTTTCAACAAACTTACAATATATTTTAAGAAATAATTTTTATAAAATTAAAAAATATAAAATGTAAACTGCTATTTTTACAACTAAAGAAAAATTATAAAATAAAATTAACAAACATCTTTGCACCATCCTAGAATAAAATGAAAAATAAAAATAAAAATAATCTAATCTATAGTAAAAAATAATATTTGAACTGATAAAATTATTAAAAAGACAATAAACAGATTATTTATCTGTGATAAATATATTTTAAAATATAACTGTTAAATTAAAAAATATATATTTAGAAAATATAATTTTAAAAATCTTTTTACTTTAAAATTCATATATGTATATTTAACAATGATACTTTGATAGAATTTTTCGTATACACCTCTTTCAATCTTTCCATGCGCTCCAAACTTGCTATGCCCGCCTCCTTCCATCTCGTATCTACTTTCAGCCTCTCCAATGCTCTGTAATGTTCCAAACCTTGTATTTTCTTAACTCTGGCAACCGTTGAATTCGAAGGACTGGAGAGAAGCTAATTGTGCAAAAATGGGAAGCGCATCCAACATGGGGCACTTTTCTATCGACAGATGTTGAATGTTTACCAGACCAGCAATACAGCTGATGTTCCACACCATTTCAGACGAGTACAATTCTAAGTGCTTGATTTTAGTTGGAAGGACTTCTATCTCCATTAGATGACGATTACAATCAAGTTGGAGAGTCTCAAGGCACAGACAACAGTCATCAGAGATGAAAATATTGGAGACTAGAGTTTCCGTTAGATATGTCTGCTTGAGGTTGCACAACGAACGTGGGGGTTCGGAATTAAGATCCAACTCCCTCGACAACGAATTGAGATCCAAATTGCTGAGTGGGCACCAACTTATTTCTTAAGTCTCTATGAGATTTAGACGCCTCACAGAGTCTGGTAGAAATTCTAGCTTGGAACAATTGTGAATTCTAAGAGCAGTCAAGGAGAACAAATCTTCAAGAGTTATTGGTAGGCTTGTCAAAAACTCACTCCCGACATTAAACACTTGCAACTTGCTCAGTTGACTGATGTTCATTGGTATCTCCCTTATGTTGGTACCATTTAAATCGAGCTCTCTCAAGGAGGCCTGATTTGTGATGTGAGAAGGAAACTCTTCCAATTGCTTGCACCCTCCAAAATCCAAATACTCAACCTTTGTCATATTTTCAAGTGTTGAAAAACAGGATAAAACTTGCAATAAAAATATGCTGATAATTTTATGCATCCAAATTAACAAAGTAATAAATCATAGCTGAAACAAGATTACAAAAGATATTCAAACCATAACACAAGAATTACATGGAGAAACCCTTGCGGGAAAAAACTCCACACCCATAGAGATCCAAGACTTGTATTAATCCTTCAAACGAGTTACATCAATACAACTTCTCCCTCTGAATCACTTCACCACTTCATGGCTTCAATAACCTGCAACTTAACATGTTTTCTCTTCAACTCAAACACTAAATATATAGGCATGAGAGAAAACATAAATCAAGAATGGTTTCCAAAACCATTTTAGTCATAGAAAAGAAACCAACTTGTGATTTAATCCATTTTTTAGTAATGTGCACATGCAACTAAAAAACATCTATTTTTCTTTTTTCCAAACTCACATTTATCTTCCCCTTTTTTCATGCTTTTTCTAATTTGACAATTACAACACTTTGCAAGTTGTCATAGTTGCATTTAACAACTTTCATGACAACTAAAAGATAATTACAAATTTCCATTTGATAAATTAAAGAATAAAACAAGGTTGAGACATTTTCTCAACATTCTCCCACTTATCGAACACCTTGCAAAGAGCATAAAGGGAAACTAAATAAATCAAGCTTTAGAAGACATGAGGCCCATGGCCTCTCTGCACCAACTAAATTTTTCTGTGGTCACACGTTTAGTAAGAGAATCTGCAACATTCTCTACAGTGTCTACTTTCTATAACATGACTTTACCACTCGCAACCATTTCCCAAACAAAGTGATATTGAAAATCTATGTGCTATGTGTGGGCATGATACATTGGCTTTTTAGCCAAACATATGGCACTTTGACTATCACATCCAATTCTTACTTGTTTACACTGAAAGCCAAAACCTGAACACAATCTCTCTAACCACACTGCCTCTTTACAAGCATGTATTGCAGCCATGTACTCTGCTTCAGTAGTGGACAATGCAACTGTAGGCTATCTTTTGCTCATCCAACTAACTGCTCGTCCAAACAAAGTAAAGACATAGCCACTTGTAGATCTTCTGCAATCTAGATCACCAGCAAAATCTGAATCAACAAAACCATGCAAATCAATCACCTTACTCATATCATAAGATCCATGATAACAAATACAATGATTAGAAGTCCCACGTAAATATCTGAAAACCCTTTTCACATAAGTCCAATGTTCTTTACCATGATTTTCCATAAATCTACTAAGAACTCCCACTGTTTGGGCAATATCAGTTCTTGTACAAATCATAGCATACATAAGGCTTCCTACAACACTAGCATATGAAACTTTGTACATCTCTTCAAGTTCATCATCTATTTTAGGACATTGCTGTAGAGATAGCTTAGTGCCAACTGGAAAGGGAATACTAACTGGCTTACAATCATGCATGCTAAAACATTGCAAAATAGTGTTAACATACTTCTTTTGATTTAACCATAATTTTCTGTTAACCCGATCCCTGTTGATTTCCATACCCAAGATATATTTTGCAACCCCTAAATCTTTCATGTCAAAAATACCAGATAATTGACTCTTAAGTTCCCTAATCATTTCCAATAAATTACATATCATCAACATATAGGACAATGATTAGTAATCGATCATCAATTAATTTAAAATAGACACAATGATCTTCTTCACTTCTAATACAGTCATGATTCAACACAAAAGAATCAAATTTCTGATACCACATTCTTGGTGACTACTTCAAACCATACAAAGATATTTTTAACCTGCAAACCAAATGTTCTTGTCCCTTCACAATAAAATTATCAGGTTGTTTCATAAATATTTTCTCATCAAGATCCCCATGTAAGAAAGCGGACTTAACATCCATTTGCTCTACTTCCAAATCAAAAGCACAAGCAATAGATAAAATGAATCTAATAGAGGTTAGTTTAGCCACAGGAGAAAAAATCTCACCAAAATCCACTCCCTCAACTTGAGAGTAACCTTTTGCTACTAACCCTGCCTTGTACCGTTCCAGCTTACCATCTGCTTTAAATTTCTTTTTAAACACCCATTTGCATCCAATGGCTTTCCTACCCTTAGGCAACTCAACTAGATCCCATGTGTCACATTTGTCCAAGGCCTTTATTTCATCTTTCATTTCTTTTAACCAATAATCATGCTCATCTGAAGATAAGGCCTCTTTCATAGATCTAGGTTCATTGTCAGTACAAGATAAAGAAAAAACACAACGAAAATCAGATGGACTATATCCATACCTATCAATAGGTTTACGTTGTCTAGTGGATTTTCTTAGAGGTGTAACAAGATGCTCAAGTTGTTCCTCTTCAGAATTTTCTTCTAATCCTTCATCTTCACCTTCATGATCATCATGTTGTTCAACATGTGCATCTTCTTGTGGTTGATCTACATGTGCATCTTCTTGTGGTTGTTCTACCTATGTATCTTTCTGTGGTTCAACCTTAATATCAAAATGCACTATTTTGTTAGGCTTTACATGAGGTTGTTCATCATTTTTAAATTCCTTAATCTCCCTAAAAATTACATCCTTAGAATATATCATTTTCATTGCTACAGGATCCTAAAGCTTATAACCCTTAATATTCTCTCCATAACCCACAAAACACATTTGTTAGCTCTGAAGTCAAGCTTAGAACGCTTTTCTTTAGGAACATGAACATATGCCTCACTGCCAAAAACTCTAACATGAGAAACTGATGGTCTTTTACTTGTCCATACCTCATAGGGAGTTTTATCAACAAGAGCAGAAGTAGGTGACCTATTAACTAGATAACAAGCAGTGTGAACTGCTTCAGCCCAACAGTGTTGTTCAAGCTTTGCACTACTTAGCATGCTTCTAGCTCTATCCATTAAAGTCCTATTCATCCTCTCTACCACTCCATTTTGTTGTGGAGTATATGGGGTTGTTTTCTGCTTAATAATTCCTACATTCTTACAATAATCATCAAAGCCCCTAGAGCAATATTCACCACCATTATCCTATCTTAAAACCTTTACTTTTTTATCTTTCGATTTCTCAACAAGTGTTTTAAATTCTTTAAATATAGAAAAAAAAGTAGATTTCTCTTTCAAAAAATAAACCCATGAATATCTAGAATAATCATCAATAAAGGAAACATAGTAGCGAGAATTTCTAATAGATGGTATATCCACAGGACGAAAGACATCACTATGAATTACCTCCAAAATTTGCTTAGCTCTAGTACTTTCAGATTTAAATGAAACTCTATGTTGTTTTCCATACACGCAGTGTTCACAAAAATCAAAATCAGCAGAGTAACCTGACAAACCATCAACCATCTTTTTATTTATGAGAGTTTTGAGACCCTTTTCACCAATATGACCCATCCTGTGGTGCCATAACTTACATGATACAGAGTTATCAGTAACATTAATAGAGTTATAGAAAGTAGAAGCATCAAGTCTAAATAGGGTGCCACACCTATTACCCTTAGCTAAAACCAAATTCCCTCTGATTAACTTGCAACCACTCTTTTCAAAAGTAACATGCACTCCTGAATCATTCATTTTAGATACAAAAATTAAATTTCTAGCTAAACCAGGAATGTGCAATACATCTTTAAGGGTTTTAACCCTTCCATCATTGAAGATCAATTTTACCTCTCCTCGACCTATAATTTCATGCGTGCTATTATCCCCAAGGAAAACTTTCCCACCATCATAAGCTGAATATGCTGAAAACCATTCCTTGTGAGGAGTCATGTGGTAGGAAGCACCTGAATCTATTAACCAAGAGTCATCATAAGTCATATTAGTAGAAATAATAAAAGCATCAGTAGCTTCATCATCTGAGGATTTATCTGTAGAGGAATCATCATTATTTTTCTTTTTATTCTTACGTTCCCTTTTGAGATGCCCTCGTTTACCACAGTTCCAACACCTCAATCTACTCTTACCAGGTGATTTTGACCTTCCTTTAGACTTAGAATGATCCTTAGACTTGCCATTTTCACCTTTATTTTTGTCTTTACCTTTCTCCTTAGATCTACCTCATACATGCAATGCATCTTTAGACCCCTCTGAAGTCTTTCTCCTCATTTCCTCTGAAAGTAGAGTGGCAACGAGGGCATCCAACTTCAAATCATCTGAAAAAGAACCACTGATTGCAATAATAAGGTTATCCCAAGATTCAGGTAGTGAACATAATAATAAAATACATTTATCCTCTTCATCTATCTTTACATTAATTGATTGTAGCTGACTCAAAATTAGATTAAATAAATTCAAGTGTTCTACAATCGAATCTCCATTATTCATTTTAAGAGAATATAACTTTCTTTTCAGAAATAACTTGTTAATGAGACTTTTAGTTTGGTATATCTCTCCTATTCTATTCCATAACTTATATGCAGTAGTCTCATTAGATACATTCAGTAGAACATAATCAAATAAACACAAATGAATAGTGTCATGAGCCATTTTATCTAACTTAATCCAGTCTTCATCTGACATAGTTTCTGGTTTATTCTCTTTATTAACAACAACCCATTGATCTCTTTCTTCCAAGAGATCCTCCATCTTTAACTTCCAAAGCTCATATCCAGTACCGTTGAACTTCTCAATATCCAACCGAGATGAGCCAGCCATGATCTCTTATCACGTTGAATCTAAAACTACAAGAAAAAACAACACACTCCCACTACAGCAAAAAACCCAATCAAACACTCCAAGAAAGGCATCCCCTTCTCTAATCAAGCCAACTTGGATCTGATACCAAATGTTGAAAAACAGGATAAAACTTGCAATAAAAATATGCTGATAATTTTATGCATCCAAATTAACAAAGTAATAAATCATAGCTGAAACAAGATTACAAAAGATATTCAAACCATAACACAAGAATTACGTGGAGAAACCCTTGCGGGAAAAAAACTCCAAACCCAAAGAGATCCAAGACTTGTATTAATCCTTCAAATGAGTTCCATCAATACAACTTCTGCCTCTGAATCATTGTACCACTTCATGGCTTCAATAACCTCCAACTTAACATGTTTTCTCTTCAACTCAAGCACTAAATATATAGACATGAGAGAAAACATAAATCAAGAATGGTTTCCAAAACCATTTTAGTCATAGAAAAGAAACTTTATGTTCCAACTTGTGATTTAATCCATTTTTTAGTAATGTGCACATGCAACTAAAAAACATCTATTTTTCCTTTTTCCAAACTCACATTTATCTTCCCCTTTTTTCATGCTCTTTCTAAATTGACAATTACAACACTTTGCAAGTTGCCATAGTTGCATTTAAAAACTTTCATGACAACTAAAAGATAATTACAAATTTCCATTTGATAAATTAAAGAATAAAGCAAGGTTGAGACATTTTCTCAACATCAAGAAGGTCCGACTCTAATGCGAGTTTAGAACATCTATTTAAGCAGAGGTGTTGGAGGAGTGTTAGATTCTTAAAATAATATGGCAACACCCTCAATTCTCTACAATTAGATAAATCTAGATGTCCCAGGTTTCTCAAATCACCAAAATTGTTTGGCAATGATGATAACGTTGGACAGTGAATCAACTCTAGGTGCTGAAGTGATTGGAGAAGACAAAAGCTTTCTGGTAGCCTCTTTATCTTGCATAAACCATAGTGCGGCACACGAAAGATTATTATTTTTAAATCCTTGAGATATCCTATTGACTTTGGAAATCCTTGGAATTTTAGACACCCATAAATAACCATCTCTCTTAAATGCACAGGACCCTGCAACAAATTCGCAATGAGATCAACTAAAAACGAAGAATAATAATAAATTAGAAAAAAAAAAAGTAGAGCTAGAAAGAGCTTATTAAAGAAAGATACTTACTATGTTTTCAGTCTCCCATAGTTCTTCTATGTGTGTTTTAGAAAGCCATTATTCGTTGAGTTCTAAAATCCTCAAATTTTTCAATAAACTCAGTGAGTGAAGATTTCTCTGCCCAGGGTTAAACCAAAGAAGCCATACTAACTCTCTTGATGTATCACCAATTACTTGATTATAATCATTTCCTCTGACTTGAAAAATTTGCAATCCAAGCGAGTTGGGTGTGAGGCTACAATCTCCTCTTCTTGTGTTAAGTATAAGCTCTCTATCCTGGGAACATCGAGGGAACTCAACCTCGCTTGTGGATCCAGCTATTCTGGCCATTATTCCTCGAATGCCAATTCTCTATTAAATAGAAAAAATCAACGATATAAAATATGGAAAAATTGAACTGCATGGAGACTAGAATAAAAAATATTTGAAATAAATAAAGAAAGTTGTGACACAATTGTTTACAGAGACAATGAAAGAAAGTACTAATATTACCTGTGCTTTATTATCAACATTAACAATTTATTGGGGAGACCAGAGATGGTAGGGTGGCATTTGATTCGCAATTTCTCTTCCCAAATCTCGTGATCACACATTCTTATCAATTTTTCTTCCCAAATCTTGTGATCATGCATTCTTATCAATTTCTCTTTCCAAATCTCATGATCATGCATTCTTATACGATCGTGATCCTCAAGTTCAACTAAACACTTATTTATAAGTCTTTCCCAACCATGCAAACCACTCCACCCTAATCCATCCCAAACTACAATGGCCGAGCTTTTCTCCTCTCCAATAAAGAAACAAGCACTATCTAAAAACATTTTTCTCTCTTCATCATCTAAGGCCTCATAGCTCACTTTTAGCTTCTCCTTAATATTTTCATCTAGTATTCTAGATATCTTATTCAATTGAGATTCCCAATAATCTTTGTCTAAGATACCATATAGTTGTGCTCCAAAAACCTTTAGAGATAGTGGTAATCCCTTGCAAACATATATGAATTTTTTAACCAAATCCTCAAACTCTGGAAGTGGAGAAGGCTGTAAGAATGTGTGCCAACAAAAGAGTTGCTTGGCATGAAGTGAATTTAGTCCTTCCATTTTATAAATGGAAGAGATGCCCCAAGCTCAGAGGACTTGAAGTTCTCGTGTAGTGACAACAATTAAGCTGCCCTGTCCAAGACTATCCCTCTTAGGCACTAATGCATCCAATTGGTCTACCTTATCCACATCATCAAGAACAAAAAGCACCTTAACAGTGTTAAATGATTAGAAAGCACCCCCTTCCCTTCTTCTATATTGTCAACTGATACATCTTTGAGACCGAAGTCCCTTAACAGTTTTTTCTGTTTTTTATACAATATATTTTTGGAAGCAACATCTCTTACATCAAATAAAATACTAAACCTTTCCATATTTTTGTATTTATTGTTGTATAATTGTTTAGCAAGAGTGGTTTTACCAGAACCACCCATGCCCTAGATTCCAACAATTTGGACAATGGGATGGCTTTCTACAGGTTGAAGTATTTTTTCAAAGTCTATGATAGCTTCATCTAGACCAATTGGATGTTTGGCAACCACAAATGGCATATTTTTAATTACTTTCAAAACACAATTAACAACATTCTTGAGCAGCATTCGTTCATCACTAAACACATACAACGGCAGCAAAACAAAATAGAACAAACATCTCTTAATATGATGTGTATCAAAAACAAGGAATAAAAAAATCATCAAATGCATAAGACGATTGATAAGAAAAGGATATGTAGTCAACACAAATTATAGTACTCACTCTTTGTTAGTAACAATGTGGCCGATATTGTAGGAAACATTGTTGAGTGCATTCTTCCACTCCTCAAGCTTTTCTGAGGTATATCTACACTTCTTTTCGAACTGATAAAATGCCTCACCATAGACTCCTTTTACATATCGGACATCATCTGGCTGAAGGTGATAGAAAATAGGAACAATCTGGGCACCTATTTTGAACACAAATGAAAGCTCTGCCAAACACCGCTGGGATTGTGCATAATTCTGGGAAAATATAGCTATATGGAATGAAGCACATGCATAGTTGCTTCTATTTCTCTAGGGAATGAATCTCCCAATTCAAACTCTTCAGAATCAAGAAAAACCCTCAATCCCATGCCAGTGAGGGTGTTATAGAGAGCGACAGTGAGTGTGTGTTTGACATCAGGGCCACGATGATTAATAAATACATCGTAGGGCAGCTTTATGGATCTACCAGAAGTATATGCAGATGGTGCAACTTCTTCAAAAGCATGCTTGGAAGTGGATGCCATGAAATTGAACTGAACTGAAGACAACAAAGCAATGAAATAAATCCAAGGAAAGCAGGATGTAACTTGGAAGTGGAAGTGATACTGTAAACTTGGTAAGAGAGGAGGCTTTATACATTGCGAAACGAGTACAAATGACGGAATGCCGATTGCCTAGGAAATCGCATGGAAGGAACACAGAAGGAATCCCATATTAACCAAGACATAAGTCTTTCAGATTACCAATAAATTCAAGATAAAGAAGTGACCAAACGTGTAGATTGTGTGGCTGACATAGGAAACCGCATGGAAGAAACGGAGAAAAGCTATATGTGGAGTGTTGAAAACATTACAACCAGAAGAGTCAATTACAGTACGGTGGATGTGGTCTTCCTGGAAAACAACATGGACAAGCGTATGGAATCCTGTTCGACCATTATAATGAATGTAGACCTCACACACCCGTAGTCTTGCCCAATTACGATAACTACCGAAAAATATCACACCAAATGTAATTGTTAAGATTCTGAATGATATCTTTTTTACACTTTGTCTTATGCTTGGTTAGCCACGTATTTCTCTACAGATCTGTAAACAAAATATTTTTATTTTTAAAAATAAATAAATACTAGCTATGGCACTTTGTTCAATGGGTATGGCACCATGTTCAGATCCCATGTTTCACAGTCTTCTCCGAGTTTCACATTTTTCTGTTTAATCCCTATAGCCAAGGTCTATTTTTGATAACCCGTATTTCCATATAATAGGTCTTAGTTTCTAATATTGTATTCCATGTGTCTATGGCTTTGAGATTCCATTTAAGCTATTGTTTTAGAATTCGGCCTCTTCATTCAGCAACATAATTAGCTGCATCTGGCCTTCTTTGCTCTCTTAGTTTGACTATCGCCATATCCAACCCCGTTGGGAAAATTCAAAATCTGAGCCCTCTTATCATCACGAGGAATTAATTCCATCTTATTCAGCCCTTTATTCCTCCAATTGAACTGAAAAATCACACAATAATAGTAGATTT
The DNA here is from genome assembly GCA_007115665.2 of Sequoiadendron giganteum. NCBI lineage: Eukaryota > Viridiplantae > Streptophyta > Pinopsida > Cupressales > Cupressaceae > Sequoiadendron > Sequoiadendron giganteum. The sequence continues at coordinate 598,879,193 of CM021100.1, forward strand.
GTATTGCAATGGCGGGCTGTAAAGGTATTTTCACAATTTATGACCCAAATTGTTTTTTTATTCTACTGCTATAATGTTTGTGCTAGCTTTGATAAAAATTTCAATTAGAAACACAATTTGTGCAGAATCTTGAGTTAACGAAACCCTAAAGGTAACTCACCTCTTCAATTTCTTTATAGTTTTGTGTAGAGGCAAGAGCAGTGTCAGCCCAAGGAAGAACACTAGGTTGAATACTAATTGCCAGTATCATGGTTTACCGATTACCTTGTATTTGGCTGATTTTAATTCCCTAAAAATATCAAATACCATATGTTAGTAATTTGTAATCTCAAAGGAGTTTTTCTATTGAGTGATCAGATAATTACCTAGATTTGTATGTCTGGGCATGTACCATGTATTATTTTTAACTTGGCAAAGGCGAATCAGTAACTAAGTTGCACTATGATATGTTTGATGTGGTAGGCTACATGACTTTAAAATGCTTGAAATCCTTGATATATAAGCAAATTGCTATGAGTCTGTTGCAATTCCTTTTTATTTATGTATTATTGTTTGTTCTCGCATGTATACACATTCTTACTTTTGACTTGATGTTTTCTTCTTTGGCTTATCTGGGGAAGGGGTTCAAAACCTTGGCATTTGGTGTAAGAAACATAAATAGAAAAATGTTAGTTATAAAACCTTTCAATAGTAATTTCAAATCACCTTCCATAAATCTCTCTGGCATAAATTATAAGGGCACCTTCCAAATTGCAAGGTCCCATCCAATAGCCCACACATTCACTATAACTTGGGTGTCTAGGAATAAAAAAATCCCCCAACTTCACAAGGGTTGTCAGCTTTGTGCAGGGGTACCGCCATTTCCCATTCTACTATAGTTGTATTCATTTCAGCTTTTTCCCACTTTGCAGCTACTTATAAGCTGTGTTATGTCTATAGGAATATGCAATCCCAAGATCAACCCAGGCCATCTGTTGTCAGGAACCACAAGTTTCAGGTCAGGTCTCTTTAGATACAGAGTACCAAAAAAAGACATTTTGTAGGGAGGAGGATATCGTTGCTCACCACATTGACAAGGAATGAGAGAATCAACCCATGGGTATTTCACCTTTCTTGCTTCTTTCTGGCTTTCCATGGATTTTTCTGGTAATAGTTTAGGTTTTCTTTAAGGTCTTTACTCCCATTAAAATCATGGGTTTATGCTTTAATTAGGCTAGCGGTCCAATTACAGTGGGCAAGGGGAGATAAACATCTAATCTTATATTCATTCATTTGGATATTTTTCCTTCCATTAAAGTGATGGGCTTATGCCTTAAGTTTCAACAAGGTTAGGGTTAATAGTATTGGTGTGAGGATTCTTTGATATTTTTTAGGAAGATTTACTGACAGGATTTAAGAGGAAAGTGGCGATTAAGCCTCATTTAGTATTTTACAGATTCCTCATATAGGCCAACTCCATGTTATGTATCAATCTGGGATGTTCAAGTGAAGAATCGTTTGGGTTTTCCCAACTTTAAACTATTTTGTAGTAGCTATACAGACCTTAGAACTACCATCGATTTCTTAAAGGGCATTGGGCATTGAAGGTTGTAAACACTCGGAATTTTTTTGAAATGTAGAGCGAACTAGGCTGGGGCATTCTTGTATGGTACACTCGATGCAGCAAGTCGTCTTTCCAAAAGGAGTCTTTCAATAAGCACGTGCATTGTATGGTCTATTTGATGTGGCAAATCATCTACCTAAGATAATTTTAACAGGTATGGGAGTGGGTATTTCTTGAATGGTATGTTTGAAGTAGAAAATTATCTATTTGTAGGGAATTATTTAACAAATGTGGCAATGAACATTCTTATATGGCATATTTAATTCAGTTACCATTTACAAAGGTTTTATTCAAGAAACAAGAGGTGTTGTTGCTCTTTCTAGCATGATATTGATGCTCTTTAACATGAGATATTGCTGCTCTTATTATCAATGATTTTCTGCACCTTGTTGCTATGATGTTCTGCAATTTTTGGTCCACAATTGCTGCTCATTTTATGATTACTTGTTGCTTCTAACACTCTCATATTTCATTCTTTAATCAAGCTCCTTTTGTCAACCTTTTTTCTGCTCTTTTAACAATCAATTTTTTGCTCTTTTCACAATCAATTTTTTGCTCTTTTCACAATCAATTTTCTGCTCTTTTCGCGCCATTTTTACCGCAACTTTAAAGGTATTATTGCTGCAACTTTTTTGACTGTATCTTCTGTCTTTTATTCATAAAGGGAGCTGGACTTTTATTCATAGAAGGGGCTGCATTTTTTTTATACAACTTGCTGCTCTTTGTCATTATTTGATGCTCTTTAACTCCCATCATTTTTCTGCTCATAGACTATGAAATTTGCTTCCCTTTAACTGTGAAGATTTGTTGCTCATTGATTGTGAAGATTTGCAACCAAAGAGATGTATTTGAAATCTCTCAACTGCCTGCCTTTTCATAAGACTCCATGATAGCACTAAAACTCAGAAATAAAACTATGTGACTATATTTCATTGATCGGAAATCTACAAGAGAAACATTCTAGGGTTTTAAATGCATTATTTGCAACCTTGTTCATTATTGTTTCTATGACTCTACGTTTTGGATGCTATTATTGTACATTTTGCTTGCTACTATTGTAGCTTTTGAAAGTTTTCTCTGCGATGTATTTGTTTGAAAGTGTGTTGTAAAGCAACGAAGGGGTTAGTTCTTCAAATTTTATGACTAAACAAATTCCATGTAGGTGTTCTCCTCTATTGATTAAAAAGTGATGTCTATTTAAAATTTGTTAGGATTTTAATGTACAAAGTTTAGCAATTATTTGGGTTAAGTGTTAAATAAATTTGAAAATTCAATAAATTAAAAAATGATATTTAATTAGAATTGTGATACATGTAAGTTTTGATAAATAGTTATACATGATTTGGATTCTTCTATATATGTCTTCTAAAAAATAATGAAATAAATAATCATACAAAATTATATATTTAAATTATAAAAAAAATTCAAAGATTATTTGTTTTCGATTAGATAGATATATAATCTTTGTTTTTTAAATATAGTTAATTATAATATTATGGAGTGTATGTCTAAATTTTAGGTAAGTCGTTCTCAATGAGAGGCATGTTTGTCTTTATATAGTAGATGATAACATTATAAAGGAACATACATCTAAAATTATAATTTGATTTTTGACTAGACCACCAACAATAAGAAAATAATCTTTAAGCTATTTAAAGTCCATGGAATTATGTTACATCTAGGATAGAGCTTTATCATGGGAAATTCCCATTCCTTTGCTTTTGTGAGGTTAACTATTATATAAAGGATTATTTATTTTTACTCATTGTTAAATGCTGGTGGAATTAATTAAATGTAATATATGCTTTATTGTATGTTTTTGGGAATGTTTTTTTACATTTGTCATTAGTTAACACCAGGTACACTCTCAATTTTATTTAACTCAGGAATGGAAAAATTTGGTCAACCTAATGACATCATTGAGATACCCAGTAGTGACAGGTCATCCTACACTCCAATTGGATCACCTCCCTCTATCGGTTGGGGTGGACCTCCTCCAAGTGTCATTCAGGAGCTTGCATGTGATGTCACCATCAATTGATTTGATATTGTGCAAAAAATAAAACAACTTGTTCCATACATACATAATGTGCAGGAGAATGAAATATTATCAATTCAAACCACACTCGAAGACTTCCATAGAACTTGTGACACGTTGGCTTCATTCCACACTTTTCTACGTGAGATGCACGTTGATGCTCACTACAGATAGGGCGTCGCTCGGATACATCCAGCTTGCAGTCCTGAATTATATGAACAATGTTTAGAAATAATTTTTTTTGACATATGTGCATATGTCATCCACTTTTGTACTGTGTATACGAGTACTACCAACTATGTATGTTTTGTACTTTTCTCGGTGGAAGTTCCTACAATAAATGTTGTTTTCCTTGTCTTGCAAACAAGGCAGTTTTCCTTCCACTGGAGCTGCACTTCAAAAGTCCTTCGCTACTAAGTATTTTGTATCTAATCCATATCTATGTAAATTGTATGTGATATTCTAATATCATTATGTCCTCTATGAACTATGTGTATGTTTGGTTTGCACTTGTAGATTTTTGGGGGGAAATTATTAATTCTTTCCTTTCATTCTTCATTTTATACACTTTATGCCATCAAGTGTCAACAATGTTTCAATCGTAAACTAATTATCCAAAAAAAAAAAACTATTACTTTTGTTTACACAATCTCATTCTTTCTAATACAAATAGAAAAAAGAAAATTTTGTTTTATTGTAGTTATGCATGTGTTTTTCTTTCCCAACTCAATACATACACACAAATAAAACATGTTGGAGTTCTCTATTAGAATATATACATCTAATTTTTCAATCACTATTTCACACCCTTACACGTATACGTTTTCAATGGTTTGTCAAATTTGTTAACCATTATTTCTATTACAATCAATTTTAGATAAACCCATTATTCATTTCAAATTTCAAACTTTTTTACTAACAAAATGTAAGTTGCTTTGCATTGAAACTCGTCTTTTCTTAAAAGACATATTTGGCCAGTCTACCTTATATCAAAACAATAATTAACTAAACCATTTGTTTGCTTTGCTAGTGACTTGTGCGCAAAACCTATTGGGTGCTTGCTTCCATCCATGGGATCAAATTTCTTATAGCTAGATAAATCCTTTTACAAACCGCAATACAATCATTACGTACAGGTATGTTTACCCTTTTCTCAATTATGTTCAATCACCTTCATTCTATAGACTATATTTGCTGCTCCTATGTGTATTCAATCATTCTTGTTGACAAGGATAATAAAACCAAAGAACCTTTATGGTGCACACATCTCCTTTTGTTCATATTTAATCCATTTCTTGTATAGGGAAAATTGCAAGCTCGATTTTGCTTTGTGATTTTACAAAGGACCCCACTAGCTTAAAATTTGTATATTTTTACTTATAAACCATACCTTGCTTATCAGCTCATTGGGTTTTATATGGCTACTTCTTCTCCCTCTAGCTATGTCTATCTCTTTGACACAAGATGCAATCACACTGATGAACAGTAGCACCAAAGACATATATCCACATCTCCAAGTCTTCAATATTGCAACATTTGGCCATGGCGACGAATCAACCATTAGATACAAATTAGATTTGTCTGATGGCTTGCATCTTCAAAAATCAATCTTGCCAAGAAAGTATAACCATTTTGTAACTTCAAATCAAATTAAAAAGGCCTCTATTATTCAATTAACTGGATACACCTGCCCTACTATTTGCAACTCAAGGTGAGCCAACCATTCCAATGTTTTTCTCAAATCAAACATTTCCATCTCTATTTGTTACTATGCATCACTAAAAGTTATTTTTTCTTTAATTACATATAGGTTTATTGTAATCTCTAAGTTGGAGATTGCATGCACACAACATGATGTCATTGGGAATCCCACCTTCCTCTTTATAGAACCAGAGCAACCTATACATGAAACAGTAGGGACCTCATCTGATTCATGCACAATTGTTGGTGAGAGTAGCACAACCATGCAACCAACCCCCAAAAAAATGATGTTCGGAATACATGCATCTCTACGTAGGAAAAGTAATACCCTAACTATCACTCCTTTTAAAAATTTGAATCCATTTTAGACAAGGTGGACAATAAAAGGTCGTGTAACTATGAAAAAAGAGATCCACCAATTTGACACAAAGAAAGGAACCAGACAAGTTTTTAGTTTTGATATCGTGGATAGTGAGAACACTGAAGTGTGTGTCACTTGCTTTAATGAAGTTGTAGATTGCCATTTCAAATATATTCACATTGGGTCTATATATACAATCTTTGGTGGGACCATCAAAGCTGCTAATAAGTTTTACAATAAATTGAATAGTCAAATGGAAATCACTTTGATGGACGATTCAAAGATCACTCTCTTTGATGATGACCACTTAATTCCAACACATCAATTTTCTTTCACACCCATAAATGAGATCCTAAATACAAATAACAATTCTTTAATTGATGTAGTGGGAATTGTTATATGTGTGGACCCTACTTCTACAATAAGAAGAAGAGATGGCACAAAGGTTCTTAGGAGGAGCCTCAAGTTGCTAGACATATCTACTTTCACTATAAATGTGACCTTGTGGGGACGAACAACTCAAAAGGAAGGTGCACAGCTCCAAAAACTGTACCATGCACAAAAGTCGCCTATGCTTGCCATTAAAAATGGTCGTGTCACAAAATACAATGGTAAGGTTGTGAGCACTTTAGCTACCAGCCAATTGTTTATTAACCCTGAAATTGAAGAAACAACACAACTACAATCTTGGTTTGCGCAGGATGGAAATAGTGTTCTCACATCCACAACAGACCTTCTAGATGTGCCTCTACTTCTTACATGAAAGACAATTACCAACCTCGAAGAAGATTCTTTGAATACAACAAAACCCCTCCAATACATTGTAAAAGCAACAATAATCTTTATCAAATCGAATTCATTTTGCTATCTAGCTTGCCTCATCAAGATCGAGGGAAAACAATGTAAGAAAAGAGCTCTGTAGAGTCATGACGAAAAATGGTATTGTTCGAAGTGTGAAGCTACCTTCGAAGATTGTGATTATAGATATGTTCTCCAAATTAAACTTCAAGATCACACAAGCACTCTATGGGATTGTTTTTGAAGAAGTAGCAACCAAACTCATTGGCATGCCCGCGAAAGAGCTCTACATGTTGCAGTTCAAGAAAGATGTTGTAGAAAATAGTGAAGAGGTTATTCACAATGTGCTATTCAAACAGTTTCTCTTCACCCTAACAAGTAGAAATGAAACCTACAATAATGAATCATGATTGAAATCAACAGTCTTGGAAGTTGCCACAATTGATTTCACATATGAAAGCAATATTTTGTTAGATTGAATTGTTGACATCTGCACTGTTTACGATAAGTAAACTAGCAGAATATTGTAATTGTCCACTGTTATTTGTTTTCCCTTGCCTCTTTGTGTTCTTCTTTCCTCCAATTGCTATACGATTGCGAATTTTCCTTGTACAGGGTTCCATGATCCCTTCAAAACTTGTTTTATATATTTACTGTAAATAAGAAACACAATGCACATGTAGTTTTCACAATTGGAACATTCACACTTCAACCTATTTCTTCCATACATGTAAATGTTTTCATTTTTATAGTATTGATCTAACATATATGTCAAGAAAAATGGATTTTGTAATTTTTCAAATTTTAGTTGTGTTGCAATATCCACATTTCCTTCGGATATATTTATTTTATCTCTTGTTTATATTCTGGATGATAGACTCCACTATGGAAGAATTAGAAAGCCAAACAACCAAGAGTAAAACCAAAGCCTTGGAATCTCGTAAGAGAAGTCGCTTGTATTATGCTCATCATAGACATGAAATAAGTATTCATCGTAGCATGCAACAAAGACAACGCTTACTAGAAACAACATATCAACCAATGCCTGACCCCCCACAAGATTCTACAAGCACAAATATTCCCACTGAATCAACTAGTTCAAATTTAGCACATGGAAACAGAAGACAAAATAACACACAAGTCCCACCACAAATGCCTCAAAACACAACCTCAAATAACAACAAGGAAATGAGTTGGCCCGCCAACTTTATGGAGGCATCTAGAAAATTCCCCGAAAGAATAGATGCACTGTCAAACATAGAAACATGTTCTATATGTAAGGAGCAGTATCTTGGTATGCATCTTTGTTCATCAAACAACAAGCATACATGCAAAAGATGCAAAGCAGAGAAAGGCATACATCTATTCTCTTTGAGTAACAATATGGATCCAGGTGAACAACCGCATGTTTTGCGCATCCTCACTCAAGTTGAAGAGATTTTAATTGCACGCGTCAATCCAATATTACAAGTTACCCATGCCCATGGTGGACAATACAAATATAGTGGCCACACAATTAGATTCCCACAAGATATCACAACAATAACTAAATCCTTGCCACATAAAATCAAAGACTTGGACTTAATAATTTTTTGAAGAACTTATACACATGGGAAGCATTATGATTGCTATGTTGGTAGAAGTTGTGTCCATAATGCTCTAGACTACAAAATACAATGTGACCCATACTACCAGGATGTTGAGATCAATGTTGATGCATTGTCCCTACTCCTTGATTGTACTACTGACATTTAAGAAATGCTCCATACAATTCAAAGCGAAAATGAAGGACCCATAACAAAAAATAATGAAGCTAATAATGGTGAGGATGATTTAGAAAGTGGAACCGAATATTCAACATCATTTATGGTAAGCCTACCAAAAAAACAATGTGAGTTACAAATCATTAATGAATCTTTATTGATAGAAAATGAGAATGATGCCATCATTAATTGGCCTAACATAAGTTCAAATCCCATAAATGAGTACACTATTGAGGGGCTTTTTGACATGGCCTTTCCCACACTTTTTCCAAATGGAATAGCACTACCAATGCAACCTCGAGCGAGGGAAGTGCAAGTGCATGAGTATGCATTGCAGCTTATGCGATATCATGATAATAGATTTGGCCAACATCCACGCTTTAGATACTTCCTTCTAAATCTTATGATGAGGCATCGTAGCCAAGCAACTGCATCGATATTCATAAAAAAAAAAGTTGAAGACAATATTCCTACAACTATTGAACACCTTCGTGCCCACCTCCAGAACCTACCAGATAAACAATTGGCTGAAGAACTAATGAATTTTGGCTCTACGTTACGTGGGACATGTGCTTATTGGAACAAGTGTCGTGGTGATCTAACAAACATGATCAACCAAATAGGCTCCCTGAATTTGTTCTTCACACTGAGTGCAACAAATACTAAGTGGCCTACATTGCATAAGCTTTTCCCAGCTTGCAATACATCTACAATTGTCTCCAACAAGCATCGAATAGACAATGTGATTAAAAACCCCCACACCACATCCCTTTACCTACATAACCACTTCACAATCTTTCGTGAAGAGGTCATCAAGAAACTCTTTCATGCAAAAAATTATTGGTATAGGTATGAATGGCAGCATCGAGGGTCTACACATATACATGGGTTCCTATCTAGAAATTTCTCCGAACATGGATACCCTCAACTGGGGAGACAGTTTGCAAGTGGCCCAAGCAAAAGAATTCTTTGATAATTATGTCACTGCTTGGAACCCCCGCTTTAAATATGAAGTGAGCAATATCATACATAGAACCCCAATGGATAATCCATGCCTACTAAACACATCTGAAATATTCTCCACCGATCCATCCATCGATTATGAAGAGTTAGTTAACCGTGTACAAGGGCACACTAAATGCACAGAGTGCACATGCCTACACAAAAAAGGCCATCACGTAGAATGCAGATACAAAGCTCCATGGAAAGAATGTAAGGAATCCACTTTAACATGTGATGAATCTGGAAACAAATCTTATGAACCAACGAGAAATGATGACAGGTTAAACATTCATAACCCACAAATGCTCTCCATATGGAGAGGTAATATAGATTGCCAGCTCGTCATCTCACGACTTCATGTGCTCAAATACATTGCCAAGTATGCATCTAAAGCTGAAAGAAAGTTAGAAAGTTGTGTTGCTAATGTGGAAAGAATATCTTCAAATGAAAGATTGGAAGACCCGACATTGAAAGCATATCAAAATTTCATGGTCGAGATTGTTGCTGAAAGAGATATAGGAACCCAAGAAACATGCCATATGCTCCAAAAATTACCCCTTGTTGTTTGCAATCGCAATTTTGTGTCCTTGAATGTAGGCCGAATTTTTTTCCATCGCCTAAGGAAAATGAGCGATGGTAGTGCGATATAATCTAACTATATACAATCCTACATGACCCGACCATCTCACCTAGAAAATGTATCACTAATTGAATCAGCCAGATCCTTCACATATGTTGCTTCTCGAAAAGGATGCAAATGGTTGAATAGAAAAGAACAAGCAATTGTGCAAGTGTTTCCGCGATTCCATACCATTCCAAAAGAAGACTTAGAAGACTTTGAAACCTTTTGTTGGAGTGAGTTGCTTTTGTATAAACCATTTCGAAAAATAAATGAAGATATAGGCCTTGCCAAAGAAGAAATCATCAACCATTGGAAGCAAATGAATACACAAAAATAGAATCCATGGCATGTTAATCGCACCAAGAATATTGAAGATGTTCTTGAAGATGAAAGTTGTTCTGATGATAATATGGATCAACAAGAAATCGTAGAAATGAACGAATGGGAGTTATTATCTCAATTGGGCCTCACTAATAATCTAAGTTTGAACGAACTTGATATGTTGGGTCGACGTGATTTTGATAACAATCACACATGGGAAAATCATAATGTCCCTACAAATCTACATGATGTTGCAATTCAATTTCTACACACAAACAAGATGTCCCAACAAGATTTGCATTCCCCTACAAATATGAACCGCCAAAACTATACATTATCACCCCAGCAACAACTAGCACTGACTATAATAACAAACCACTCAATGGATAAATGATCTAACCAACCGTTACATATGGTCATATAGGGAACTGCTGGCACGGGAAAATCCTATCTAATTCATTGCATAAGAAATGCACTACAAACTTGCATACCAACAAGAGTGAATCCCCTCCTTGTTCTTGCTCCTGTAGGGATTGCAACATTTAATATACATGCAACCCTCAAGATTCCAATTAGAGAAATGAAACCATTGCAAGGACAAGCATTGACAACATTTCAGGAAGACATGAGAAATATACAATACATTCTCATAGATGAGATTAGTTTCCTTGGGCCAAAACTTCTATTGAAAATTGATAGTAGCTTATGTGAAGCATTCCCCCATCAACAACATACTTGCTTTGGTGGCATCTCTATAATTCTTGTAGGAGACCTTGCACAACTCCCACCTGTTATGGATAAACCTATCTATGCATCACACACAACTGCAAGGAACCTATGGCACAAATTTAATACAGTTGTTACATTATAAACAATGTTTAGACAAGAAGGTGATGCTCCAATTCAAATACAATTTCGAAAAACCTTGCAAAACATTCACAATGCAGAACCGACAAAACATGATTGGGACTTGTTAATGACTCGCACCAACAAGCATCTTACAAAGACTAAACAAGAAGAATTTGACCAATCGATACACTTATTTGCTACAAATGAGCTGGTGACATTGCACAACAAAAAAATGTTGAAACTACATAATGTTCTTGTAGCAATTAGTTGTGTGGAAAACACACAATTAAAAATGGGTGTCGATCATAGTGAAGAGCAACTTCCCCAAGAGGTTCTGCTAAGCAAATGTCAACGTGTCATGCTTACAACAAACCTATGGACCCAAGCTGGACTAGTAAATGGATCGCTAGGTGAGGTGAAAGATATTGTATATCCTACTTGATCAAAACCACCTGCATTGCCTACATATGTTACAGTCACATTCGATAGCTACAACAGTCCACCATGGGATGAAACAGACCCAAAAATTATACCGATACTTCCAATAACACGCGGTAATCATAGACAAATACCACTAGCCATGGCATGGGCTATCACTATACACAAATCACAAGGCCTTACACTAAATAAAGCCACAATCAACATTGGTACAACTGAAAGACAAGGGCTTACATTTACGGCGATTTCTAGAGTCAAATCCATAAATGGCCTCCGCATAGAGCTTGCATTCTCTTTTGATCGTTATTCCAAAACGGAAAAAAATCCATACACCATCATCAGGAAGAAAGAAGAAGCCCGCCTACATGTGCTCTCGCACCAACATGCTTAGGTATGTACAATTAATTGCACACTCTCACAAAGATATACATTTTTTATTATCCCCTTTTTAAAATAGAGTTTCCGTACTAAAACTAATCAATTACACGTTTTTTCTTCTGCAGGTGGTACATTGCTACCAGAGAATCTTCTACACGTTGTCCCAACAAACTTGCCAGTCCTTGCTCAACAAAATCTATTCAACATTGTCTTCCACTTCTTAGACATTGCATGTCTTCAAAAAAGACAAATAGATTGCAAGCTTGCTACGTACTGTTCAAAGGGATTTTGTTGTTTATAGAGAACAAACAAAACAAAAGATTGTACTTACTTGTACTATACAATGCATATCTCTATACAAATATATTTGACTGCCACCACTTGCGTATTGAACCAATTCATTGATGCTTCTTCTTTATTTTCCTATCGGCATTTCCCTTGCACCCCCATTGGGTGCAAGTGCTAGTTGTTAAGATTTTGAACGATATCTTGTTTACACTTTGTCTTATGCTTGGTTAGCCATGTATTTCTCTACAAATGTGTAAACAAAATATTTTTATTTTTAAAAATAAATAAATACTAACTATGACACCTTGTTCAATGGGTATGTCGAAGAGGTGTGAAAGGTCAATTAGAAAAAAATGATTTATGTTTTACACACATTTGTGTAGTAAATAAGATCAATTATAAATCATTTAGAAAATGATTTTAATATTATTATTAATTTATTTTTATATTATTATATTTATTAATTTGTATTTTTATAATTTATAATTTATATTAATAATTTATGTAATTTATTTTTATAATATTATTAGTTTAGTAATATATTCAGCCATCTAATTCACAATGAATTACTCTACAACATCTTATTTGCTTATTCAAAAATTACCATTCAGAAAACAAAACAAGTCAGCTACCATACAAAACACTACATCGTTATCTAAAACAGAAAACACCAATCTCATTTTCCACAATTACTGTCCGAGAGTAAACCAATCGGATTCCCAACAGACTATTCTCAAAAGAAATGACTAGAAGTGAACTTCTATCCCTAACATTTTTTCGCACTGCATCATTATCTAGATAATCAAACACACGGAATATTACAAGTCACTCCTACCATCCAAAAATTAAATACCCATAGAATGGAAAACATTCAAATTCCCAAGGTAGAAGCCAAAAAAGCAGTCGAATCGAAAAGATTGGAAATTTCCAATAGCACAAGTATACTGGTGAAAAAAATATAGTATATTTAATTGATTACTGTTGTTAGTATAAAATTGAGTATTTTGTAGCTTAAAAACTTATATTCGAGTGGATCGTTTTAAAACTTACTTACACAAATGGTAATACATTATGTGTTATTGAAAATTGTCATTTGCAATGGACAATGGAGTATGTATAGGGAAGTTCCACTCGCTCATTAAACAAAATACAAAATATAATATCATTGGTAAGAAATATTAATGGCATCACATCTAGGTACTGTACGCTATATGGCGGAAGCAATTATATTGCTGTACGGTCTCGCCCCAGGTTTGTATTTTTAGAGCAATTATATGGCGCATCACCCCAGGTTTGTATTTTAAAATTAAATACAGTTCATGTATTTAAAGCGGGCACTTCTGCATCCGCTTGGTAAGTTGTTCTCATCGATGTGTCACGCTAAAATCAACAGTCAAATTGGTTTGTTTGTACGATCACTCGTCAAATTGGAGGAGTGGAAAGGTCAATACGAGTGAGGAAGAGTTTGGAGGAGCAGAAACCAACAGCGGGGGTGAAAAACCGCTGAGAAAATGACAAAAAAAATAATGCATGGTTGAGATTCATTGAACTCCCTTGCAGGATCTCTCGGGCCTTGTCAACCATTGATGGGCAAAATGAGCTTCAAAAGTTCAAATAGGACATGCCTTCGGCATAATAATGATAGATAATTTTGGGTGATTTTTTTCATTTAATTTTATTCATAAATCAAGATTATTTAAATTATTTTTCTTTTCAATCATACATTTTATTGTTACATAACAATAATAATATTATCTAGAGCAATTTAAATCTTCTTTAAAAATAATTGTGCATGATAATATATATGTATTTTGAGTTCTATGAAATGTATCGAGTTAACTCAAATGAATCTACTTCTTACATGTTAAGAAATTTGAGTCATTTTAGTGAATATTGTAGAATGCAATGGTGAAAATTGCATATCCATGCCTTTTTCTTTTGTCTTTTGGGTCCACTTTGATTATAGTGTGTAAATGCAATAATTAGTTTACAAGTAACATAAGTGTGTGAAATGGGCTGATACCTAAGCAAGTCTTTGAGGTTTAGTTTGAATCTCAAATAAGAGACAAAAAATCAAGCCTCAAAAGATACACAATGGAAATTCAAAAATGAGAATTGTTATTGACACCCTATGTTGGCCATTAGGGTTCACTTGTTGGATTGTTGTGTTGCTTTGATGCAATCAAACAATGGTTAGATAGATTTTGTAATTTTGTTGAATGGTTTGAAAATGTTGTCAATGTATTTGTTGAGACATATTTCACTATGTTTAATAATTTTATGGAATACTTACAATGTGTGTTATTTTTTATTAAAGGTAAAAGTAGGTTTTGAAGAGACCTAAAACCCTAAAATGATAAGTAAAGTGTTAGATAAATATAAGTTGAAAAATAGCAAATCAAAACTCAAGAACAAAAACGAAACAAAAATTAAAGTATGAACATACAAAAGATTAAAGTCTTCTCAAAGTTCTAGTAACTTCCAATTCTTCTTTATAAAACATCTCGTGCAATTCTATAAACTCCTATAGCTCCTCCTCCCCTACATAGGCCTTTTTCTTATTGCTTCTTATTTTTGAACTTGGACTGCAATATTCTCCTTATCAGTCATTTGAATTTGAGTAGTAGGGTTCCTAGAGTCCTTGATTGAATTCTTCAATTTATCACTCAAAATCTTGAAATCCATTTTTTATTGTAATTTAACTAACTTCAATGACCTTATCGAGGTTGTCTTTGATGATTTTCATGTCATTTTTAAGTTGTTGCACATGCTAAAACTTATTTGATTTCTTGTTACGATGAATATTTACAATGTTCAAATTGACAAATATACCTGCAATGTTCAAAAGAGATTGCTTTGCTTGCTTTAACTTGATCGAATTAATTTTTTTTGTATTAATAAATCTACTAATTTGTAAAAATTCATCTAATTGTCTTTGTTTCATTTGAATTGATTAGTAATAATTTGCTTAATTTGAATGTTCAAATTAATAAATTAATATTTGTAAAATATCAAAGTGATACTAATCAATTCTAAGAAACTAACTACCTACTAGTAAAAAGCAAAAATCAATTCCAAGGAAAGCAAGATATAACTTCGATTCTCGAAGTTGAAGCGATGCATTAAACTTGGTACGTAGTAAAGAGATAATGTGGAAACCACATGGAAGGCATGCGGAAAGAATCCCACGTTAACCACGACAAAAGTCTTCCAATAGATTAAAGTTAAAGAAGTGATCAAACGCGTAGATTTGTGTGGCTGACATAGGAAAGCGTGTGGAATAAAAGCAGAAGCATTGAGTGCTCTAGACATTGCAACCATCTCAAAAGGGTCTTGATTTGACCATTTCATTGTATTTATTAATTAAAAATAAAAAATAATGTATTCTTTATTTTTCATTAATTAATAAATGCAATGAAATGGTCAAATCAAGGTTCTTTTGAGGGCTGGATAGACATTGTCTGAATGAATGGTGGACGTGGTCTGCCTGGAGGGGCCCTTATGTTAGGTCCTATCCGACCATAATAATGATGGCGGACCCCGCCACATTCGTAGTCTACCTAAAATACAACACCTAATTAAAGATGTCACACCAAATGTAATTGGTAAGATTAAACACTCTCTTGTCTACCCATGTATTTATCTACAAATGTGTCAAAAAAAAATCTTTTTATTTTTCAAAGAAATTAAATAATAAATATGAGAGATAATTTTGTGGTAATTTTTTTAGTCATTTAAAATTATTAATAAATCAAGACTTAAATATATTTTTGTTTTTTATAAGACAATTTATCGTTGCATAACAACAACAATATTATTTCAAGTAATTCAAATATTTTGTGAAACAAATTGAGTATGATGGTGTATATGTATTTTGAGTTTTATGAAATGGACTTCAAGTTAATTCAAATAAATCTATATCCAACATGTTTAGAAATTTGAGCCATTTTAGTGAATGTAAATTGGAATGGTGAAAATTGTAGATCCATGCTTTTTGTTCTTATGTTTTGGATCCATTTTAATTAGAGTATCTAAATGCAATAATCAACATATAATTGACATAATTATAGAAAAGCAAACTGATCTAATACATCTAATCCAATCTAACTATGAGCATTCTAACTCGTTAAGCTAGTCTCCAAATGACATCTAAAAATATAAAACTAACTAGTGAACAAACTTATACAAATTAAAATTTCTAGCAAACTACATAGTAAAAGCCAAAGTTGAATTCTAACATTTTGACAAAATATTTCAAACCAAGAGAAAACTTGAATAGGAACCAAATATGTGGATGCCAATAATGATGTCTTAGGGAGAAAAGATAAAGTTTGTAAGTTGAAGTGAATATTTGATTGTAAAGAGAATCCCATAATAGGAGGAGAAGGGAAGAAGGATATTAGATGAAGTAAGACAAATAAAGGATAGTGATGAAAGATAGATTACTAAAATGCGAAGAGCATGCTACAAAATGGAATGAGAAAATAAAAAAGAATTATTATAACTATTGACTAGACTAAAAAACATGTAGAGAAGGGGCTACAAATAATGATGATGGAATGATAAATATAGTGAACTAGCTACTAAGGAGATGAGTTAAATATGAGCTACCTCCTCTAGCTATTGGATTTTAATGAAGGATGAATGTATACAAAGAAATGACAAAAGAATAATTGGAAAGGAAAATTTTCTCTTCTATGTATTATAAAAATAAGAATATATAAAAAGGGGAATTCCAAAACAAAGAGAAGCACATTTCAAAAGAGGAAAACTAAAGGAGAAAATTCTATAAGAATGATGCTTAATCTCCCATTTTGAAACAAAGGAAGAACCATTAGTTTCACATGGTAGGTGATTGGAAATTATTATAGCACTTTAGAAACCATTAAGGCACTATTGAAATTGATGTACAGTAGTTGAGAAATTATTATAGTGGTAGATTCATCTTAGCTAGAAAAACAAGACCAAAGAAAATTTTGGTCCACTCCCTTAGACCCCACTTAACTCAAATGGGGGAAAATGTTATCCTTTGTTTGACTTAATGTACACAAAGAAGAAGATAAATTTGAACAGAAAGCATGATAAGGGAAACCTAGAAGACTCAACTAATGGGAGATGTCCTAAAAATTGAGATCAACTACCAATTGTATTCTATAATGGCATAGGATAGGTGTTTACTCATCATTAGAGTACTTATAGAACCCAAGAGAAGAAACTTCTTACAAAAAATATTCATTAGAGTGAGCAATAAAATTTGGATCTTTGACAAATTAATTTCCAACAACTAGAAAAACAAAATTTTGTCATTATATTTTGAGATAAGTATTATATTTAAATTATTTTAATTTTCATATTTATTTTTATTAATTTTAATTATTAGTCTAACTCCTTTATCTAGGTTAATTTATTTGTTAATTGAATGCATTTAATTAATTAACCTAAGAAATTAATGTGGTGATAGTATTTTCCTTACATTTTTTATGAGCCTCAAGTTTTTGAACCACTCTAGTGTTTTCCCTAGGGCTTTGGCCTTTTTCTTATCTTTGATTTTTCAAACCTTTCTTTTCCCATTATCTCATATAAATTTTTAGGGTTTGGACCCTCTTTTTGTTTTCTCTTCATAGATATATATTTCTATAAGGTTTGTGATTATTTGTGTTATCTTGTTTCCTTGACCGTACCAACCCTTGTTTCTAGCTTAGGGGTTTCATATTCAAATCTAATTTTCATATTGTGTTGATTTTATATCAAATTAGACTAGGTTTGGGGATATAATTGTTTTATCTCATTGATTTTTACACCCTCCCTTGTACACTAACAATGTTAAGTAAGTCTTTATCATGGATGTATTTTCCCCTTCCCTAGAAAACTCATTTCATTTCACTACACTTTTATGATGGCCGATTCATACACATGGAGGGCACTTTTCACTCTACTATTTAAAAATAGATTTTAAATTAAAACAATTGACACATCACACTCAATGTGTACTCTATTACATTTATAATGGATGATAACATAACATAAACAAGTGTAAATTAAGAAAACTCTCATATCTTCTCTAAATATAGAAGACAACAGTTTACAAATATATAACAAACTAGAAACTTGAACTCCCCAAAAGAAAACCCAATTTGAATGTAAAAAAATTGAGCTCTAAATTACAGATAATCCTTGCTCCAATATGAAAATGTTGTTTCCATATATGTTTATAAGGTCATCTTGAGTCATCCATGAATATATATAATAACTATCCAACTCCTAGCATACCTACAAACTACCCTCACCATGAAATGATTGCAATTATCCAAGAATAATTTATAACCACTTATTAACCAAATTCAACTACCACATCAATGTGGTAAAGAAACTTATGGCCTTCCTACAACCTCCAAACTTGAAAATAATGAAAATTGATTAAAACATGAAATATCAAAATTTGTGATGCTTTGACTTAAACTTATTGTTTGCAAATTTAAAAATTTATTTGGTTCCTCTAGCAACATGTTTGCTAGTTGATGATGAGTTCACTATATCAAATGCATCACAAAGTAATTCAAATTTACCATGCTCATAAGTTTGGGTCATTTTTAGAACTATACCTTGTATAGAGGCTTCGTAGAAATGTATCATTTCATCCTTGATCATCCTCAATAATTATCACAAGCTCTTTTCATCATGTTGATGAATTTATTCTCCTAGTATCACATTGAGATTCTAATGATCATACAACACTATAACCATTGATGATTCTTGAAACGGTCTTATTTTCCTTGTTTAAGTTTCATAATTTTCATGATATTTCTAATGGTTTCAAAGAAATTACCTAGACCTTCCTACTTATTTTAAGTATTAAATCATTGAGGATGATATATATTATATTTCTAAATGATTGTGTAAATTTTTGAATGTCTATGAAATTTAAGGTATTTTTGTGTTGAATATGGTTGTTAATGATGAAGGGATGCCTTTGAAATAAACTAACCCTTACATCAAAGGATCTGTCAACCCACAAAAAAATATTTGTCAACCCATAGAAAGGGATGTTTGTCAACCTATAGCTAAGGGGGTGATCACCTATATCACATATAGTCCTCTATATTGGAGGCAGTGGTCAAAGATTATGGAAATGATTTATTTATAGATCATTCTATTTTTACTGATGTTGCCACCAGATAAAGATAGTCATAGAGGAAAGAAGATATTTGTGATAATAGTGGTCATGGCTCACAAATAATTATGCCCTATTGAGCATGTTTTTAGTTATTTGATTATCTTCTTTATGATGCAAAGTCTTAATGTGATTATGACACTCTCACCTTCACATGCTTAGTTTTACATTACTATAGAATAAGACTAAGTTGTCTTCCTATGTTTTTGAGGGAGTTGATAGTTGTTTACAAGTTTTTTTGAGTCCAATAATAATCAGACTCACGAGGTCCTATATATATCTTATATCTTGTGAGAGGTCGAAGATCTAGTATTTTTATGTTAGTAGATCCAAATATAAGCACTTTTCCTATTAAATTGATACTTTATTCTCAATTTTTATTATCTATTCAAATTGCAATAAAGATACATTCAATCATTTACATGAAATTTTGAGTTGAGATAAGAGAGATATCATGGGATTGTAGCTACTCAATTAAGGGCTACTTGAGGTAACTACAATGCTCCTTGTAGTTTAGGTTATTTCTAACAACAAAATAAATTTATGTTGTATTTATTGATTTAAAGTTGAATTGAATTGTTGAGTAGTGATTTATTGTTATCATAGTTATTTTAAGTAGTTGGGTAAGTGCACCAATTTGTGACACAATTTTGGCTCTTAAGATGCCACTTTTTTTTTAAATCAGCAAAATCTGGTTTGTAATAGAAAATGATGATAGTTATGCTCAAAATTTCAAGATTTGGCAATAACAAAAGTTGAAGTGCCCGAGTATAGTTTCTAAGCTACTATTTTTTTTTTAAATTAATGAAGATTAAGGATCTCAAAAAGGGGAGAACAGTGGGGAGGGGGCACTGGGCAAAACAGACTGTTTTTTTTAAAAAAAATAGCATAGCGCCTGAGGGCTCCCCCCTTTTTGATTGAACTTTTTTTAGAATTTCAAAAATCCCAATGGTGATAAATTAGTTAACACCATGTAGTTTATTGTCGTTCTTTCAGATAATTTTTTTAATGAATATATAATATTTTATGAATTTTCAAAGTGGACACATCCTGAAAAGTTGAAATTTGAGCGTGCTCCCCCCTAAATTTTTTGCAAACTAATTGAAAATTGATTAATTTTTTCATCATGTGTAGAATGGAGTCTAGTTTCAAAAAAAATATTTTTTTTCACGTTTCGATGAACGGGTAAAAATCTATCCTAAAACTAGCACATGTTGGTTTTTGACCAAAAACAAAGGCATTTACAATAGAAGCCATGGATCAAAACCTTAACTAAATCAAAATGAAAAAATAATTATATATTTAGATAGCTCATAGAGAGGTTAACACTATCATGATTTTTAATAAAATTCCATTGAAATACGTGCAAATGAGATGGGGAGCACAGATGAAAATATGAGGAAATTTGGCAAATCTTATCAATTAACACGTCCAAAGCAGGCCATTTGGTGAGCACCAAATGTGATGAGTCATTTGGTGAGTGCCAAATTGGCCTTCTTTGCACAAAACCAAAATTTCCCCTCTTTGGTCAACAACTTTGATAATGCTTAGAGTGCGCAGTTTATGATCGTAGATGGATAGTCGAGGTTTTACCTTTCATACCTTCTCTAACTCATTATCGTAACTGGGTAACTTTTTATCCCTCTGAAGTCTCTATCTCTAAGGTCTCACTCCCTCCCATGTGACCTAGACTACTTTCTCAGTCCAATCCCCTCTCTGAAGTCTCTTTCCCTCCCACATAGGTACCTAAATAGATCTATCTCACTCCAACTCCCTTTCTCACTCCCTCTCTCTCTCTCCCTCTTTGGTATTTTTGTCTCTTTCACTCCATCTCTCTCTCTTAGGTTGTTATCTTTCTCTCTTTGTTTCTCTCTCTCAAGTCTCTCCCTCTTACCCCCTCTCCCTCCCTTAGGTCTATCACTCACTCCCTCTATCTCTCCCATTCCCTCTCTCTCACTCAGTCTATCTATCTCCCTCTCTCTCTTACTCTCTCTCAGGTATCTCCATCCCCCCCCCCTCTCTCTCTCACACACACACACACACTCCCCCGCTCTCTCCCACTCCCTCTCTCTCACTCTCTCCCACTCTATCTCTCTCCCTCTCTCTCAGGTATCTCCTTTCCACCCCCTCCCCCTCCCTCTCTCACTCTCTCTCGAGTATCTCCATCCCCCCTCTCTCTCTCTCACACACACTCCCCCTCTCTCCCACTCCCTCTCTCTCACTCTCTCCCACTTTGTCTCTCTCCCTCTCTCTCATGTCTCTCCCTCCCACCCCCTCTCCCTCTCTCTCTCAAGTATCTCCATCCTACCCCCCCTCCCTCTCTTTCTTTGTCAAGTCTCCTCCTCTTATCCCCTCTCCCTCTCACAGTCTCCCTATATCTCTCTTCCACTCCCTCCCTATCTCACTCCCTCTATCTCTCTCCCTCTACCTATCCATCTCTCTCCCTCTACCTGTCCATATCTCTCAAGTATCTCCTTCCCACCACCTCTCCCTCTCTCTCTCTCATGCCCTCTATCTCTCTCCATCTCCCTCTCTCTCAAGTCTCTCCCTCCCACCCCCTTTCCCTCCCTCTTTGTCTCTCAAGTCTCTCCCTTCTACCCCCTCTCCCTCTTTCAGGCCTCTCTTTGTCTCTCTCACTCACTCCCTCTATATCTCTCCCACATCTCTCTCTCTCTCACTCCCTCTCTCTCTCCCTCCCTCTCTCTCTACCTCTCTCTCAAATATCTCCCTCCCACCACCTCCCACTCTCTCTATCTCCCTCTTTATCTCTCTCTCTCAAGTATCTTCATCCTACCCCATCTTCCACTCTCTCTTTGTCAAATCTCCCTCTCCTACCCCCTCTCCCTCTCACAGTTACTCCCTCTATATCTCTTCCAATCCCTCCCTCTCTCACTCCCTCCCTCTCTTTCCCTCTCTCTCTCTCTCTCTCAAGTATGTCCCTCCCACCACCTCTCCCTCTCTCTCTCTCTCAAGTAGAGGGGTTAGGGATTAAGGGTTAAGGGTTGAGGGTTGAGGGATTAAGAGGGTATGGGGGTTGAGGGATTAGGGTATAGGGTATAAGGGTTAAGGGTTGAGGGTTGAGG
>CM021100.1:598903748-598950145 GCA_007115665.2 Sequoiadendron giganteum
AGTGGGTATAGGGGTTGATGGATTAGGGTTTAAGGGTTGAGGGATTAAGAGGGTATAGGGGTTGAGGGATTAGGGTTTAAGGGTTGAGGGTTGAGGGTTGAGGGTTGAGGGATTAAGAGGGTATGGGGGTTGAGGGATTAGGGTTTAAGGGTTAAGTGTTGAGGGATTAAGAGGGTATAGGGGTTGAGGGATTATGGTTTAAGGGTAGAGAGTAGAGGGGTTGAGTGATTAAGAATATATAGGGGTTGAGGGATTAGGGTTTAAGGGTTAAGGGTTAATGGTATAGGGTTTACGGTTTAAGGGTCACACTCCCTCTCTTAGGTCTTCCCCCCCATCATAATTGAATAAATTCTTTCCCTCTCAAGTCTCTCTCTCGGGTCTCAGTCCCTCCCATGCTACCTAGACTAATCTATGTCACTCCAATGCCCTCTCTCACAATTCCTCTTTTCCAGGCCTCACACACCTCACTTACCCCCTCTCTCCCACTTTGACTCCCTCTCCTTCTCTCTCAAGTGTCTCCCTCCCACCCTCTCTCCCTATCTATCTCTCTTAGGTTTCTCCCTCCCACCCCCTCTCCCTCCCCCCGTCTCTCCCACTCCCTCTCTCTCTCTCTCTCACTCCCTCTATCTCTCTCCCACTTTGTATCTCTCCCTCTCTCTCAGGTTTCCATTTCTATAATCTAAGCCTTGTCTCTTGCTCTGTTAGCCTTACCATCAAACTTGGGCAGTGCTACTCTTTTGAGGTCTTTCCCAATCTCTTCCTCAATTCGTCCTTGTGGACCCACCCTTGGACCACCATCTCCTTGATTTCCTTCTACATTCCTATGGTCTTAGTCCTCATGTGCCACTTGGACTTCATGCTCTATATGATCCATGTGAGACTCTTGTCAATTCAGAAGTTGTAGAGTTTTCTCTAGTCTCTTTTTTGGTCCATTATTGGAACTAGTACCACCCCTATCTTACCTGGTGGCCAGCATGACATATCACACTTATACTACAACACAGTCATGTTTATCACATATGAACACTAGGTTCTATGAATAAATGTTCTTATGCTACATCACATAATTTTTCATATGCCTACATCCCTTAATATAGAAAACATACACATTCATGCATAATACACACATCCTAGAGTCTCTCATTGGATTTTATTTATATTTAAGGTGAGTTAATAGACCCTTATTTACAATAGGCTTCGAGTTACATCATTCTAATTTCTTGATATTAGAAATAAGACATTCCTTTGAATCATCATTTGATTTTACTTCAAACTTTACATAAGAGGATGGTTGAGCACGTAGGCTCTCCTTTTCCTCTTTAGTCAACAAGGGTGCATTGGGTCCAAACCCTAGAGGCCAGTCCTAGATTGTGGAAATATTTTTGATCTTAGCTATTCACTTCTCAACCTTCAAGCCTCTCTCTAGCTTGAGTTGTGTAAGAGACTATGCTAGAGTTTCATCATTAGGATTTTTTTATTCAACCTTCATCTTGGCGTTTCCTTCCTTTATGTCATTCTTACATGGGGTTCTAACAATTTTCCCTTTCCTTCATCCTGCCTTTTACCTTCCCATTCCTGTAGTCAATTTAGGTTCAGTCAATTCTTAGGACTTCCAATTTTCAATCAAGAGTCAGCTACCCTAGTCAACTATGATATACTCAAAGGCTTAGATTTGAACCCTAGACTCTAATACACAATATAATAACCCCATTCAAAATTATTACTTAATTAATATTATTGTAAATGACACATGAAGACACTCCAAATTAAAAAGACATAACTAGTGGCTAAACTCAATCATAGCTACACATGTCCATTTAAAATTAGTCAAAAAATCATATATTCACTTCAAAACTAAAATTACAATGTTAGGTTTGACTTTTCTCCTAAGGCCACAAAGTCATTACATTGTACACTTTTCATTAAGTACATGTGAGTATTACATCAAATTACATTTTAGACTAAAATAGTCTTATGAATAACTAAGGTTCTTCTTCAGCACTCGCCTCCACTAGTGGATAAGAACATGGTTGAATCGCTTTACTGCCCAACCATGAAGCTTACACTTCCCCAATATTCTTCCAAATTGAAGAATACCCGACCCTACATGGAAAGTTTAGCAAGAGAACAACATACAAGGTGGAATCTGGTGTGTGCCCATACATCAACATGCAATTTCTATGATCTACTGGTTAGAAAAGAAAGTGCAAGATCTATGCTAGGAATGGTAGAGAGTGAAATCACAAGGTTCATACATACATAATGAACTAAATTTTCTTGGCCAAGCATAATAAATGTGTTGTAACAACAAAAAATAATTGGTTATGGTAAAGCAAACCTATACTCTCTGAACTCCATTTCGATACCCATCCCAGAAGGTAACTTTCTAGTAAACATCACATAACAACTATCTACCATCTAGCAACATCTACTTGAGGTTCTCTAGTCAACTAAGGTAACACTGTTCTATTTAGAATATTATTTCACTCAAGTTTCAATAGAAGAGTCATATTCTATTTAACTCTCTAACAGAAATTAGATTTATGAATCAATATAGTAATTATTTAATCAATCATCTCATTCTTATGACTATTATATACTTTTCATCATAAGTATTTTACATTTAAAAATGTTATAAAACAAAAAAAAGGTATGTCACAAGTATGTGTATGTACATACATGAAGTCTATGTGTATACACATATATGTTCCTATGAATGTTAAAGTTTGTGCATACATTCTAAAATAGTCATTAATTCAGATTGCAATCTTAAAATAGTATTTCATTTGATGTTTCTTTTGTCAAAAAAAAGAAATCAGAACAAGTCTATGCTAACAATTTCATGCATATTGTTATTGCATTCTCACAACTATGATATTCTATTATTACTATTTTCATAAGAACATTCATTGTTTTAACACATGAACAAGTATTGTTTCCTACTAAACAGTCATAAAGCAAGTTGTTTACATATGAACATTCATTGTTTGAACATAACAAGTACTGTTTCCTACTAAATAGTTATAATGCAAGCTATTTACATATGAACATTTATTGTTTGAATATAACAGGTACTGTTTCCTACTGAACAGTTATAAAGTAAGTTGTTTACATATGAACATTCATTGTTTAAACTAAATAAGTGTTTTTTTTTTACTAAACAAGTTATGTTTTCTACTAAACAGTTATAAATCAAGTTGTTTTCAGCTATAAACGCAACTTTTTAACAAAACACAATTGTTTGCAAAAGAGTATCCACTATTTATGTCAACACAATACTATTTCAAACTAAACAGTTACATTTAAAGTCAAATATTATCATTTACTCTCTTTGTAGATCTCAAGCTATTTACATGTGAAATGATCAGTTTACAAGTATTTGTTCACTATTCTAAAACAAAATGGGTTCTTCCACAATGTACTAAAAATAATCAAATCAAATTGCCTTGTTTCATATATAAGGACAAAATTTCTATTGTTCAAATTCTGAACACTTGCATCACTGGAAAAATCGATGAACTTAATATTATAAAGAATTATGTTTGACGTGTTTTGTAGAATAAATATTTGAGTAAATGTTTTTGTCACAGAAGGCGTAAAAATTCAACTTCAATCAATATTCATGCCTTTTAGGCTGCAACAATAGACTACAGTTGCTCTGGGTCAACCAAATCCCAATGGTCAAGTTTCTCCTTTCTAAGGAACAATGATATATTTGAAATTGCCCATGTGGGCTTACTATTTTATACCAAGTATGCATACAATTTTTACATGTAGGCTTTTTATATATCCCAAACATGGATTCATCTCATCATTCTTATCAAACAAGGTTGGTTTCTCACTAAATAACAACCTACATACATTTGTAAGGCTTAAGAAACATTCGAGAAAGTCCCTCTTTGTTATCATCCCATTTGATAATAAGAATTAGATAGAATACAAGGAAATAAAAAATATAGAGGGGTCTCTTACCCTCCCTGGGATCATAGTCAATCCTTCACAAAAGAATAATATCAACAAAGGTATAGTCATTGAAAAAGCTATGATAGCCATCATAGGCTAAGCATTTAAATGCGGATAAAGATAATGGTCGAGCCTTTGAAGCTCTTCGAGCCTCGACCAACCGATCAAGGAATTCATATTTTTTTTAAACAAAACACAGGGTTGAAACCCTCTTTCACGGGATCATCGATTGACTCACAATCATGTTTAATCTTCATAAAATACAAAGAAATGGAATGGAGATTTTGATTAGCCATCGAATGGCTTGCACACGAGTGTGAATTTAAAGAATAGTCATAACTTAGTACTCTAAGGCTTGGCTTAGCTCAGAGAGCTAGCAACAAGGCTTCTACACAAAGCTCATACAATACAATCATAGGCTGAGCAACCCAAACAATGGTCAATGCCATAGTAATCAACTCAAGGTTGTGATTATTCATCAAGAATGCATTTACAAATTAAGTGATGAAATCGACAAATAAAAATGAAAGAATACCATTCGACAATGAGGAAAATGATAGAAGAAAATTAAGTTTTCTTTCCTAAGTGATCAAAGTACCTCAGAAATTGAGCTTTGTGAGAGTCGTTCCTCTTATTTTTCCCTCCCCACGAGCTCTCTCTTTGCTTTTTCCTTCAAACAAATAAAATTCTTCGCTATGCTTTTTCGCTCACACCCCTGTGTAATCAAAATGGAAACAATAACCTATTTTGCATGCCACTAGTGAAGGAATTATTTCCTCACCACCGACCATTACCCATTTAAAAATTGTCATTATTATCATGGAAGCCCATATCCTTCATGATTTTATTTGATTCTTTTTATCAGTCCGATATTATTATATTATCGATTATCAAATTTTAATTTCATACAAACCATTTTTGAATATGTATAGACATATGTATATGTATGTATATATATGTAATATATATACACACACACATATATATATATTTATATTTATATGTATTTAAAGTGGTTTCATTCTTATTTTCCTTATCTTCAAATATTGTACATATATATGTATGTATTCAAATTCTATTTACATACATGTATATATTTATATATGCATTCATTTATAAGTTGATTGTTTGGAAATGGCTTATAAGTTCCATTATGCAATCATTTCAATTAAGAATGAAATTTTAAACTCATAACAAGCATCCATATACGCAAATTAAAAGAATTTATTTCAATCACTCTTTTCAATACTATCTTTCATTTTCTTCGAAACAAAGAGTTTAAAAAGACAATTTAATCTACAAGCCATTCATTTTCAATCATCGAAACAAATTTCAAGTCATGAAATCACATTCTTCTAAATATGCAAAAATAGTTCAAATGAAAATAATCATTCCATTTGTGGTGTGTATTCCCATGTTCTAATTGGCTTACTATTCAATCCAGCTAAATAGTCCTACTTCAACTGTGTTCTCATCCTTCAACTTGTCACCCTGCAACTGCACACACTTGCGCTTGGAAATTGATCAGTAACGTTCAATTTTTGGTAACATGTAAAATAATTTCAAAAGTTTGAAAAGTCAACATCACTCAAATTCTTTCATTCATTTTTCTAAAATTCCATTTAATATTCAATTGAATTTCTTCAATAATTCAATTTTTTGTATTATAATAAATTCGCAATAAAATTGGGTTATGACACCCTCTCTCTCACACACACATACAAATTCTCTCTATCTCACCTCTCTCTCTCCGTATCTCTCCCTTCCTCAATACTTCCCTATCTTTCTCTCCCTCTCTTTCTCTCTCACTCTCTCCTTCCTTCTCTACTCTATATCTCACCACCTCTCTCTCTCTCTCTCTCTCTCTCTCTCTCTCCTTATGTCTCTATCTCTCTCCCCTCTCTTCATCTCTCTATCTCTCTCTCTCCCTCCTCCATCTTTCTCTTTCACTCTCTTTCCCTCTCTACTTCTATCTATCTCACCACTCTCTCTCTCTCTCACCATCATCAATGGCTCTACTCAAGGGCCACCAACTAGCCGCCTATAAGAAGAATTGGGAAACAATTTTTAAATGGGTATAACTTTCACCCATGATGTTAGAATTTTTACTTCCAATAGTCAAAGGAAATCTCTCTCTGATCACTACGTAGTGGTATAGGTTTAGTTTTTTTATTTTTTTAGTTTTAATCTATCACATACCGATTCTTTACCTACATAGTTTTGACACTACATTATACAAGAAACTAAATTAGACCCTTGGATCTTTGATACGTTTCAATCTATAAGTGATGTTTATGGATGGTAGTTAGATGTATTTTGACTTTTATGCATGTGTTAGATTTTATGATGATATAATTCACATGTTTCGCTTTGATTAGGGTTGTATGGACTAACCCTACTGATGAAAAATTAAGTGTGAATGAATGCAGGTACATGTCAAAGATTCAAGAATATGGTTGAGGTAGAGGTGATTAGCCAATCAGAATTAATGAATATGATGGGAATCTTACACACATTCACATAGACACATTCATATTACATTCATAATTGCATTGTGCTATTAAAGATATGTCATTGTTTGAATGACACAATTTGATTAATGATTATGTTTTAAGGATAGTACATTGTGAAGAAAATTAAATTATTTAAGAAATTAAAAAATATGCCTTAGGTTTACTTTGATTTCAAATAAATAAATAAAAATTAAAAGTTTGAAAAAATAAAGATTTTATTGGGTGAATAAACTAGATATTATATATATTGTTACACCCCATTGTGTTGTTACCTATTTACTATTATCTTGATGAGTTAAAATGATTTAATATATTGATTGTGTTTCGTATATGAATCTTGATGGAAAATATGATGAATGGATGTTCAATTTAATTTGTTATTTTAGATGTTCTAAAGATGAAAATATATGATGCATGTGAATGTAGTATTATCAACTAACTACAATTGTGATGCACTAAGTCAAATGCAAGAATAGATTGGAATCTCCTAAAGAGATGGGTAGTATCACTCAAGACAAGAAATTGGTCTGGTAACCTTAATGGGCTTAATTAAGCATACACACACTCACGTCCTAGTTTGGTAAGGTTAAGTCAAGTTAGTATGGAATTGGTAAGTAACCTTCTATCTAGGTTTGAGTATGTTTTGTATTGATTTGTGTTATTAGTCTTTGAATGTTCCTATTTGGGGTTATGTGATTGAGTCATTGTGATAAATATAAGTTCTTTTTCATATTCTGGTTTATATATTAATTGATGGGTATATATAAAGAATGTATATATGTGTAAGAAAATTTATAGTGCAAAAAATAGAGAAAAACAATAAGCACAATTTTAACATAGTATTTACATGGAAAACCTTGTAAAATTATACCAAGAAAAATACAAAGAGAAAAGATATTTTGTATTTTATTTCTCAAGAAATTTACAATTACAACAATCTTCTAAATTTTTTATAAAAAGTGTGACTTCAACAGAGTATAATAAATTTGAGTTGTAGAGTCCTTGTCAAACACAACTTTCCAAAAATAGAAAGTATGACTCATACAACTACATATCAAACATTTGGAAAAATGGCCAAAAATAGAGAGTCCAAAACAAGGTTGCTACATCATTTTTTTTGACAAATGGTGAGCTATCAATATTTTGTAAGGACTTTTGAAACACCCTATGGTATGTAGGTGAATTTTGAATCAAATCCTAAAGAGAGATCTTTGCTGGAGTATTACAAAGTTGTTCAACAAGATCATACTATTTTCTACTATGTTGAGGAAGATGAGGTGTGGGAGGAAGATATGGTTGAGGAAGTGGAATGGAGGTTGGAATTTTATTTAGTTTTTTATTAAAAGTCTAGTGTTATATGTGTGAGCACTTGCATGATAGCTTGGTTGCTACAACAAAATTTGGTGCACATGATTACTTTGAGTGAGTTTTTTTGCAAAGTTTAAGATATAGCCTGGAGGTCATGGAGGTCCTATAATGAGAGGAGGTTTAGAGGGAGGTCCAATAACTAGTTATGGGTTTACAATTTCAACTGAGCTAACTACATTTGATGATTTTCTATCAATGGGGGATTTAATATCAGTTTTAAATGTTCATCTATGCAATCCACCTTACTATCATTTGGAGAAAATGTATCAATGATTATATCCTCTTGTAATGTGACCAATATATCTTCCCAAGTAGGAGAGGTGTTGGGAGAGAAACAAACATGATACTCATGATTACCAATGATTGGATCCTCCTACACTAAGATATCCTCACAAGGAGGAGAGATATTAGGAGAGGAAAAAATATGATTCTCATGATTATTAGTGATTGCATCCCCTTGCACCAATATAACCTCATAAGTAGGAGAGATATTGGGAGACAAATCAAAGAAAAATAATAAAAGAGGAGAGAGAAGCTCATTTTCACATGATTGTAAGAAAATTTTTTTAAATTTCTTAACAAAGTTTGACAATAAGATATTAATTATGACAAAAAAATATTTTTGTAAAGAAAACATGTTGCTACATTCCCTGGATAGAGCTACTAATGCACAATATAATTAGACAGTTGTAGGACCAACTTCCAAAGAATGAAACCAAATATGAGTAGAGACCATAAGCAAGGTTTTGCATAGAAAATTTAATGCTAAACTAGCTAGACAAGGGCACTGGGTACCCTAGACCAAAGGAATTGAATTTGGATATTTAATAATATTGAAATTGAACAACAATGTTTTAAAAGCTAAAGTTGTAGAGGTTTAGTTTTGAATGCAAACAATTTTTTGGAAATACATAAAACCCTAATTTCTCTATGTGAAACACATACATGCATAGAGTTTTGTATTTTTAAAGAAATGCAATATGTTCAAATGATGATTTTTAGAATTTAAAATGCTACAATTGACTGAATTTTTCCCAAAAATATAGAAAAATAATAATTTTTGATCTTTCGAAATGAATATAATATGTAATTTTTCATTTTTTTAGTGTTGCTCACTAAAATATGCATGCACTTTTAACAAATTAAAAAAACCTAAGATTCTATTCAAATTTCTCAATGAAATAATTCAAATTTAGACCCTAATTAAATCTAAAATTAAATTCAAATTATTTTGTAATTTTGCTCTAAATTTCAATCACCAAAATTTTTAATTTTGAATCAAAAAAATAATACAAATCTACAAGTCTTTTAAAGGACCTAGTTTTTTTGAATTAATTTTAAGAATCTATGCTACAAAAATTTAAAAAATGCAACTATAGGATATGTCAATTTCACAAAAATGTGAAGTAGGAAAAGTGATCCTAGATCCAACTAGGATTGACATCTTTTCAGTTGACTTCACATTGGGACACAAAATTAAGCAGGGTTGATGATTAGCTTACTGACACAAGGGAGATCCAATCTCCTAGGGTTTGTGTCCTTTTGAGTTGTGAGGAAGATAATTTTTTTTTTAACAATCCTATTTGACATATAACCCTAGATTTGGAAATGTAATTCATTGCATGGACAAAAATGAAAATTGTAGAAACAATTACGGATCTAAGAAAACGATAGAGGGAGGAAAATGTGACTAAAAGCTTAGGCTAAATTGTAGGGATAGGGGCGTTGGGAACCCTAGACTTAGGATGCTTTCTTTTAGGATTTGAAAACTTTGAAATGTAGGTTGCAGTATGCTATGTGTTCCTGTGATAGTTAGTTTGACAAAACCTTCGGATCTTACCTACACACTTGAAAAGAGTGAGAAAGGTTGTGTTGTATAGGGGCTTGCCTAAGTCAAACCCTGTTTTGGTATTTCTACCTCCATGTACAACAAATGGTGATGATCAAGAGGGCATATCCTAGGTTAGGTAGAAGTTAAAACAATAATTTACTAAAATGATAAATGATAATTGACAATATTACTTTTGATATTAAATTCTTGGTAAAGTGAATCCACACCACAAGTTGCCACAAATGTTGATTGACGGATGCCTTGATTTCTTGATAGACATGTAAGAGGTTAGTCCAAAAAATATAATAGCTTGTTGTAAATAGAATGTAGAGGATAACTCAATAATTATCCATGATAATTACATGATAGATCATAATAGTGTTTAGATCATTCTTTATCCTTCCTTTCTTCTCTTTCCTTCTAATGTTCAAATGAGAATAAAACTTGTTTATATATGCATCCAGATTGATATTTCTGAATATAGGCTAACCTAGGAACTTTTAGATTCTCCAAATACTAACACCAAAATTTAAATTTGAATCAGGACCCCATTAAGGTCAAGGGCACTCCACACCCTTAACTAGGTGCACTTTTCTTAAACTTATTGAGATGTTAGGGATTTAAATATATTAAATTATCAAGCTGTCCTTAAAATGAAAAATTATTATTATTATTAATGTTGTAGGAAAAATAGGGTGTCAAGGTATGTGAAATTTTTAGGAGTGATAATTTACGATGCTACAAACTCTCTTTGTATCTCCATTCTATTGAGCCTGTATATATGGACCTGTCTTCTATCTCTTGATCTTGTAATCTTTATAGGCTCTATCAAAATATATGGAACACAAATAAATACCATTATTAGTCCTTGAAATATTAATACTCGAAGAAGTCTATGTTTTTACAAGAGACATAAACATATTTAACAAATTTAAGGATTTATATTTAGTTTTAAGGAAATATATCAATGTCCTAAAAAATAATCTATAAAAGATACATAATATAAAGACTTAAAAATCAAATGAACACTAGCAAGACCAAACACATCTAAGTGAATCAATACTTCTAACACACTATACTATTTATGAGAATTATAATAGAATAAAATGTAGTTATATTTTCCATACATATACAATCTTGACAAAAATCAACTTAAAAATGTAGCCTTTCATCCCCTAAAAAATATTAAATCTTCTTCAAGGCCCTTAGACCCTTCTCACATATATGACCCTTCATCTAGTGCCATAACATTGTTTTCTCAATAGATATATTTCTCTCTAAATTAATATATTACTTAGGTATCTAAAAGTCATGATTATTAGAATTAGAATAACAATATTCCTTATTGTTCTAGTTTTGATGGTGAAGATGTGTGTGTATATATATATATATATATATATATATATCTTTGATATAGTAATAAAAGAACTATTCCATTGAATAGGAATGAAGAAACTAAAATAGAGTTCCCAAATGAACACCCTTAGTGAACCCCATAGATCTTCACACCATCTTACACCCTCCAATAGAGAAAATAACTTGTACACATACATCATCAGGTTTTCTAATTGATAAGAGTTTTCATGATAAACCAAGTATGTGCAACACACCATTTATCCACTACTTACAAATTTAGGAATAAAATAACTAAATATAATCGAGTGAGATTAATCACCAAAGTACACATTCCCACTATCATATTTTGTAGACCTTGAAAGCCACCCATAATGGGAGTTCATATGGAAGAAAGCTCAAAAGTATATCAATTGCATACTCTTTTTTATGCATGAATTTCCAAGGCTATGATAAAGGCATTTGTATCATCTTGAAAATATTTTTTGGACTTAACAAATCTAAATCATTTTTATTTTTCTTCTTCTAATCTTTTTGGTCTCTATAATAGTGCTCAGGATTATTGTATTTCTAACAATTAGTCTGATTTTCCAAGAGATTTGGATCGCCAATGGGATTTGGATCTAGAATTTCCATTCTTATTTTCCTCCTAGTTTCATTTCCCACAAATAGCTAGGACCTTCTTAGAAATACAAACTTTCTATCACATCTCTTCTCAATATAATGCAACCTTTACCTCATTCATTTTGAATTTCAAGATGATTCTCCTAATTTGCATCACCAAGAAACACTATGAGTGTAACAAAGAATAAAAAAGTTTCATACAATGATAATCCATTTTCATTCCAACAAAGTGTTACTAGGTCACAATAATATTGAATGTATTTAGATGTTCAATCATAGAACTACTATTACCCATTCTCAATTTATACAAATTATTTCTTAGGAATTTTTTTTTTATCAAATTTTTAACCTATTACAAGTATTCCAACTTATTATGAAGATCTTGTGTAGTGGTTTCTTCATGTGCATCCAATAAAATGGAACATGCCTATTAGAGCCTAATAAAGCCCTTCACCATTTTGTTCAATAGATCCCAATTATCTTGGGACATTATATTGGGTTTGTATCTAGATGTAGTAGTCCATAGATCCTTATCTATGATAATATTCTCCATATTAACCTTCTACAACTAAAACTTGGTGTATTTAACTCTTTCCATCTTTGTACTTGATCTTACATTTTCCTACAACAAGATCTCTCTTGTCCCCAACACCTAAGACCCAATGTGATCGAGATTTGATACTAAATAAAAGGAAGTAAAAATGAAGAATATGTTAGAGCATAATTTATAATAGGGATTATGTCCTTTGATAGAATTAAAAATAAACAATAAAAAAGCTATAATATAAGGTATAAAACTTATAATCTAAATATTTTTTAAACATATTTTTAATAAAAGACTATTTATTTAATAATTAATTTTTACTAAATATTTATCTTATATATTTTTATAAATTAATTATATCAAACCTATTGTCTTTTACAAAAATGTTTAACTTCATGGGAATTACCCACCCTTTGACTCTATATTTTAAAGACTCCCATTTTTTGGAAAATAGATAATGTAGAGAGGATTTGAACTTCATATTAAATGTTACAAAAATATATAGGTGAGGCCATTGGGAAGAAAGAGGAAGAGGCTATCGCTAGGCTCTTATGTCTATAATTTATAGACAATCATGTATGTTTTACTTTATGGGATTTTTAACCTTATGATCTTTCCCACCTAAGCCCATGTTTCTTATATACATTATAATTAATATGTTTTAATTTCTCATTCATATTTAAATTTAAATACTATATAAAAACTTAATCTACACACGTAAAGATGATTAAATCTATCATAATATCAATGCCACATTTAGATTATGTGAGTTTTTTATTATAGTGAAAATAAAATGTAATTCCAATAACATTATCTTTACATAATTTTATTTATATACCATATAAATATAATTGTATGACGTATATGTGGAGATGGCAGAGCAAGGAGGAAATTCTGAGAAGGATCACACAAGCAGACAAAAACAAGCCATAGAAATGAATGAGGGGCATGATCAAAGTGACAGGTATAAGAATCCAGAACCGCATTCGGTGTATGTATAAAAATTTGTAGAAAATGACGCAAACCACTTAGAGAGAAAAGAAGTTATTGGAAGGTTTTTAGGGAACGGTTCACGAGGAAGGAAATTAGCGAATGGGTCTTAGATGAATGGAAAGTGGATTCAATGTTAAAATTCCTCCCAAAAGGATTTTTTGAAGCAGTATTCAGGACAAAAGCCAAACGGGAGGAGATAATCGGGAGATTTTGGAGATGCAGATCTTCATACCTATTTCTACAAAGGTGGCAGAGGAACTTTAATCCATTGGCATTTAATCCACAAGATGGTCTGACGTGGGTGAGTTTGTAGAATCTACTTTTGAATATTGGTTTGCGAGTTGCTTATCCAAAATTGGGGATGCAGTTGGACAAACGATTGAAGTTGATTTAAGGGAGGGGGAATCCTTGATATATGCAAGAATCCTTCTCATCACGATAAAGGAAATCCCATCAACAATAAAATTGAACTCAGGCTTAGGG
Source organism: Sequoiadendron giganteum (assembly GCA_007115665.2). NCBI lineage: Eukaryota > Viridiplantae > Streptophyta > Pinopsida > Cupressales > Cupressaceae > Sequoiadendron > Sequoiadendron giganteum. The sequence goes on from CM021100.1 coordinate 598,917,421, forward strand.
GAATGGTTGAAAAGAATTAAAATAGAAAAAATAAAATTCTTCTATCTGGGGTGCAAAAGAAGAAATCATAATGTAGAAAATTGCAAACGCTTTCTTCCAACTATCAAAGAAGTATGGAGGGAGAAAAATAAAAAGGAAATGATGAACGAATAGTGGGAGGAAGACAAAGAAAAGAAAGAAAAGGAAAGGTTCTTTTATAATCCATGATACGAAGCTATCTGTTTTTGGATCTACAACAAAGAAGTAAACAATGAGGAAGTGGAATTTAACAGTTTACAAGCCTCATCCCATGTAAGAAATTAGCAAATTGTAATGGGAGAACCAGCGAACATGGCGGGTGAAATAAAGAGTGAAGAGGGAGAAATTTTGGCAATTAGGGAGAGTTCCTCGCCAAGAATGTTAGAATGGTATACGAACAAGGAATCGAAAAGTGAGGAAAAAATGTCTGAAAAGTAGTTCTTGGAAGAAATGGAGAAAATGGAGCCAAGAAAAATCTGGCAAACACTGAAGATCACCTCGAATTCAAAGGTTGGGAGGAAACCAAATAAACAAAAAAGGGAAGAAGATGGCATGAAAAGTGATCAACCCTTAATCAGATCATACATGACACGGTCCAAGGGAGTGAAGGCCTCCACTGGGGGAAGATAAAGGTCTAACAAAAGATGGCTGGTAAAACGCCAGTTGGAATGCCAAAACTTGGATTTAATTCTGCTACAAGAAACAAAAATTGAAGGGGACAAAACTGTTGCTTTCCTCATATCTTGCAAAGGCTAGGATAAAAAATTCGTGGATGCAAGAGGATTAGCTAGAGGTATTGGGGTGCTATGGCAACCGAGGAGAATCAAAACAACAATCATTGACTCCAATGCGAATTGAAAGAAAATAGAGGTAACAAACTTGCATAATAATTTGACTTATGAAATTCACAATGTGTATGGTCTGATAAAAATAGAGGACAAAAAAGTATTATGGGACATATTTTTGAATGCAATAGAGAATGTCAAAACAATTATAGGGGGATTTCAATGCAATACTAGATCTAAAAGAAAAGAAAGGGGGGTCTCAGAAAATAATGCAAGCACGAAAGGAGTTTGTAAATTTCATAGAAAGGAACAAGTTGATAGATATCCAGAACACAAATGGAATCTACACTTGGAGAAATAGAAGAAAGGATTTCACTAACATAATCGAAAGACTAGACAGATTTTTAGTGTCTGAAGATTGGTTGCAGGGTAATCTACTGTTAAAATCAACAATTTGCCCAATTTCAATATCAGATCATTTTTCAGTATCCTTATTGATAAAAGAAGATTCGATGCCAACAAAGGGGCAATTTCATTTCGAGAAGATGTGAATGAGATTAACGAAACTCCCAGAGTTGATGAAACAATGGTGGTCGGAACCCATAAAGATAAAAGGGCCAAGAATGTTTGTGTTTCAAAAGAAATTACAAAACTTAAAGGACAAACTAAAGGTATGGAACAAACCCTCTTTTAAAAATATTTTTGAGGAGAAAGAACGTATTGAGGAAGAGTTGGAAGATATGGGGGATGTCATATTAAAGCAAGATATGGCAAATATAGAATTTGAAAAAGAAAAAGCTTTAATGGCGGAGTATAGCGAGATCCTAGCAAGGGAAGAGTGTTATTAGAGATCAAAATCCAGAGATACATGGCTGGAAGAAGGTGATCAAAACAATTTTTTTTTTCATAATTCCACTAAGGTTAAATGTAGCTGGAATTGGATTACACAAATCAGAGGAGAAGATGGTGGTTACATTACTAGTGGGCCCGAGATACAGAAGGCTAGCATCTCATTCTTCTCAGTGCTATTGAGGGGTGCAGGAGAAGAAGAACCTTTTGAAATGGATATAATCAAAGACATAGCCCTTGCAATAAGGCTAGATGATAATTAATTTTTATATTAGAAGATTTCATCGGTAGAAGTTAAAGAAGCATTGTTTCAAATGTAGCCCGACAAGGCTCTAGGGCCCGACGGGTTTAATGCATTCTTCTATCCGTCATGCTAGGATTTCATGGGGCGGGAGATAGTTGGGGTGGTGGAAGAATCAAGGAAGAAGGCCACCATGTTAAAGGACTTCAATAATACAAACATTGCATTGATCCATAAGAAGGAAAATTGTGAGACCTTTGCAGACTATAGACCATTTGCACTATGTAATTCTATCTATAAAATAATATCAAAAGTGATGGAAAACAAGTTGAAAAAGATACTTCCCTGATTAATCTCCCAAGAACATAGTGGGTTTGTGGGCCTAGGAGATACATCACACATGGGGTAATAATGGCCTGTGAAATCTTATACACCCTCAAAAAAGTAAACAAGAGTGGCATGGTGGTGAAGTTGGACATGAGCAAGGCATATGACGGGGTGAGATGGAGCGTCTTAATGAAGGTCATGAAAAAATTCAGTTTCAGGGACAACTGGTTTAAATGGGTCTTCAGCTGCATAATATCTCCAAGATTTTTCATGATGAAAAATGGATCACCATGTGGCTTTTTCGAAGGTGCAAAGGGTTTGCACCAAGGCAATCCCATATTACCCTTCCTATACATGACATGGCAGAGGCGCTAAGAAAACACATATCGAAGGCAAAAGCAGCAGGGCTATAGTGCATTATCGAAGTGTCAAACCAAATTGCATCTATATCTCATCAACTATTTGTAGACGATACAATCTTTTACGAGTGTGTGTTGATGGCAGAGGCAACGACAATGGAAACTATATTGTAGAAGTATAGTTGATAGGAAGGGAAACAAATTAATGCCAAGAAGTCAAGCATTTTCTTCATCAATACACCTAAAGGTCTCCAAAGAAGAATCCTTAACAAACTAGGGTTTAGTGCTAGCGAACTCCTAGCAAGATACCTGGGTGTTCCCCCTCCTCATAGGGCCTGTGAACTTCAATCTATGGGAGAGAACAATAAACAAATGCAGCAACAAAATTTAATATTGTGAAGGTTGTTGGTTATCTCTAGCGGGGAGACTGTTAATGGTAAAATTGGTATTAGCATCGAAGCGCCAAGCAAAGTGGTAAAAAGGCTAACGGGTGTCCAAAGAAAATTGGTGTGGGATGGCTCCCACCAAACAAACACATTCCTTTGCTTGGGTGGGAGATTGTTACAATGGCGAAGGAGCATGGTGGGGCGGGTGTGGGGGATTTGAAAATCGAAAAACCAATCACTAGGGACTAAATTAACGTGGAAATTTTTCAAAAGACTAAAAGATCTATGGACCAAAGTGTTGAGAGCTAAGGGTCCCGATTCAATGGAGGTGGATATAATCCTCACTGTGGAAAATCTGTAAAAGGGCTCGGTGATGTTGAACTTCATTCTGAGCAGTAGAAGTGTGATCATAGAGCACATATCCTAGAAATAGGGGACGAGAGGAAGACAACTTTCTAGGAAGAATCCTGGAATGAGTATCCTACATTGCAGGATTTCCCAAGAATGGAAGAAGCCATTGAAGCCTCAAAGGTAGCTTGTGGGGTGTGTGTGAGGGATTACTTGACTCTGTGAAAGGTAAATGGCCGGTGGGAGTGGACTTGGAAATATTTTGAAATGATTCATTTTCAAATCAAGGAAGACTTATTAAGAGAACTATCAAAGAGACAACTTTTTATTTCAGATTCTCTCGACACAATTGTATGGTGTGTAGAAAATTTGTGTTTATATTCTGCCAACTTGGTATATAAGTTGATAAAGTAAGAATTCAATGAATTGACATGGCCAAAAAGCTTATGTTGGGGAAAAAGTGTTCTTTCCAAGGCAAGCACCTTTGTGTGGACTGCCTTGCATGGGCGCATTCTCATAGGTGAAAGGCTTAACCAAATTGGAATAAGCGGTCCACATTGGTGTGTGATGTGTAAACAGAACAGTGAAGATACACAACATCTCTTGGTACAATGTGAATTCACACAGAGCTATTGGTCTACCTTTTGTGCAAAGGTTGAATGGCAGGGACCTCTGCCAAACGATCTCAATTTTTTTTTGAATCATAGCCAATACTACACAAAGTGGCAGCGTATGATGATCTGTGGAAGGAAATACCAGCAATGCTAGTGTGGAAAATCTAGAAAGAGTGAAATGAGAGAATTTGTAAGGAGAAGTCAACCCACATTGAAGGTGTCATTCACAAAATAGATTTGGGGGTAAGCGAGCACATAAATTTCAAACTTAAGAAGCAACGCTATAGTTTTTTCTCTACTTGGGACTAAAAGATGAGCAAAAATTAGAATATGTTAAACCCCCCAAAAGGCTATCTCCTCAAAAGAAAAGTGAAGAGAGGCAAAACTAAATTGTCTCTTCCCACAAGAGGTACAAATTAAAACTAAATTTTGATGGGGCCTCAAAGGGGAATTTGGGGCTCTCTGGTGTGAGATTCATCATCTGAAATGATAATGGAAAAAAAGTAGGAATGGCAGTGATAAAATTGCCATGGGTAATTAATAATGAGGCAGAATATGCAGCACTATTGGAAGGCATAAAATTTTGTTCTTTGAAAGGGTGGAACAATGTGGACATAGAAGGAGATTCAGAAGTGGTAATAAGGGTGGTTGGGAGCAATTATGCTCCAAGATGGAAACTCAAAATGTGGGTTGAGAACATTAGTATGGTTCTAAAAACTCTGAGAGACTTTAAAATCTCACGTGTATAGAGACTCTAATATGGTGGTAGACTTCCTCTCAAAATTTGGTATTGACCAGACATATGCAAAGATAATTTCAAACACGCACAATATTTGACCAAGCTTGGAAAAGGATAATCTTCACAGATCTAGAAAGTAAAGATTCAAGCTAAAAGAGTAATGTACAACTAGTGCCAGTGCACTAACTCAGCAGAGTGTAATCTGTTGGAATTGCAAGCTTGTCCTTGAGCCTTCCTCCCGTTCACCTACCATGTCAGGAGTTAATGCTTGCACACTTTGGGATCTCTTGCTCTTGATGCTGCCAACACCAACAGTCATTTTTGGTAGAGAAAATAATTTTTTTTAGGTGAATTTGAAATTTGGGTGGGAAATCAAGTGCCCAACAATAGACTAAAACAAATGGAATGTTACGTACTAAAATAGGGTAGTCTGAAATGAATGTGAGTTTTTTGTTTTTTGTAGCAACAAGAAGTAAGTTGCAGAGGGTTAAGTTGTAGCAACAACAGGGAATATTCTGAGAACATTCTTTGCAAAGTGTTTACAATGAGCACCTGAAAGCTCCTGATTGCTTAGTGTTTTCCAGGAACAATAGATAGTTCCAGTCGAATAGAAGGAAAGAGAGTTTTGAGAAACTCCCGACAGTTTCTGATTTTGTGGGTGCATCTCCAGATTGCTGCAAGTTTAGTTTGTAAACAGTAGATTGTAGGAACAATTTGAAAGCATTTTTCAATCTGTCATTTTCTGAGTTAATACAAAAAGAAAATATTGAATGCCCAATTTTATGTGTCTCCATTGAGCTTATTTTTGTTATTCCACATATTTAGGTATTTCCAATTTGATTGGAAAAATAGAGCAGCAACTCTATTTTCATTTTGAGCATTTTAAATCTTTGACATGGTATCAAAGCCATGGGCCCCATTTCTTCATGAGTTAGGGCACCTATTTTTTTCTGGGTATTAAGTTTTTTTTTTATGGGAGACATGGTTGGATATGAAGGGAAGAGTTGGTAGCAGCCGCTGTCCTTTAATGGACAAAACTCTGATGTCTGGTCTAAGAAGATGAAGACCATAATGGTTGCAAATGATTTATGGGATTTTGTGACCAGTAGGTTTAATGATGTAACTGATCTTGCAACATATGCAGTTCTCACAAACAACTAGAAGACCCAGTTGAAGGAGTTGAGGAGATAAGATGCTAAGGCATTGAGTTTGATAGAAGCGGCCTTGACAAAGGCCATTTTTCCTAGAATAGTAGTAGCTAACTATGTAAAATAATCTTGAGAAATCCTCCAAACCGGCTATAAAGGGACTGATAAAGTTAGATTGGTAAAGCTCTAGATGCTTTGAAGAAATTTTGAGACTATTGAAATGAAGGATAATGAGTCCATCTCAAAGTTTCACACAAGACTCTCAAGTTTGATAAACCAATTGAGGGTGAATGCAAAATTCATGGATGACCAGAGGATTGTGGAGAAAATCCTCAAGAGCTTACCCATGAAGTTTGATGCAGTTGTGATTGTCATAGAAGAGGCAAAGGACCTCTCAATGTTGTTAGTTGATGAGTTGATGGGTTCACTGCAAACCCATGAGCAATGCCTTAATAGGTCTATTACTTCTTCCAAAGAGCAATCTTTTAAAGCTCAGTCAAATGCAAGAGGAAGGGGGAGAGGTAGAAACAACTCCCGACATGGTAGAGGTAGATTCAAATAAGGAAATGTTGGAGGAGAAAGCTTAGGACAAGCAAGCAATCAAAAGGGAGCAAGCAGCTATTAGACCATCTCCCAACAAGACATGAAGAACAATAGTTCAAGTCAGAAGGGCGATAATAGAAACATTGAATGCTATTATTGCCACAAGTTTGGGCATTATGCGAGTGATTGTTGGAAAAAGCAAAAAGATTAGTCAAAACAAAATGCAAATGTGGTTGAAGGCAATCAGTCCACATCCTTCATCATTTGCAACATTGGTGAAGAAGACAACCTCAAAGTTTGGTATTTGGACAATGGTTGCAACAACCACATGAGTGGTAATGAAAGTTTGTTTTATTTCATTGATAAGAATGTAAAATCAGAGATAAGAATGGGGAATAATGGATTAGTTCCAATCAAGGGAAAGGATCTACCATGATCTACACCAAGCAAGGTGAAAATGAGGTACACAATGTATTTTTTTCCCCTGGGTTAAAGCATAACCTCATGAGTGTTGGACATCTGATCCAAAATGGATACAAAGTGTTGATAGAGAAGGGTCAATGCATCATTTATGACAAGAATGAGAGGAAAAAAGTGTTTGTAGCAGTTCAAATGACAAAGAAGTAGATGTTTCCTTTCAAGATTGAGATGTGTCTCTCATCTCAGTTTATTGTTGCACCTCTCATGAATGGAGTATGTATAGTAGTAAAGTCAGTAGCTCTCAGGAGCTCCATTCAAGACTCCTCCAAGTTATGGCATCTTAGGTATGGACACTTAGGCTATGCTGGTTTGAGTCTTTTGTCCAAGAAAAAAATGATTGATGGTTTGCCAAGAATAGTAGAGCCTAATGTTAAATGTGATGCTTGCATTTTGGGCAAGCAACATAGGCAACCCTTTCAATCGAGCAACTCTACAAGGGCAAGAGAACCATTGGAGTTGGTGCACATGGATTTGGTAGGCACTATGTAAACCATATCTATTGGTAAAAGCCAATATTTTATGACCTTCATTGATGATTTCAGCCATAAGACATGGGTCTATTTTTTCAGCATAACTCTGAAGCTTTTGATAAGTTTTTGTTGTTTAGGGCCCTAGCTGAAAAGGAGAGTGGACACATGATCAAGGTCCTAAGGTTAGATTGAGGATAAGAGTATACCTCAAATGAATTTGTGTATTTTTTTAGGCAAAATGACATCAAGAAGGAGCTAACATCCAGTTATACTCCACACCAAAATGGAGTGTTTGGGAGAAAGAATAGGACCATTGAGGAAATGGCAAGGAGCATGATGAAAGAAAAGGGATTCTCCATTGAATATTCGGGAGAGGTTGTAGCAACAACTGTATATTTGATAAATAGAAGTCCAATAAAGGCAGTCCATAACAAAATCCCACAAGAGGTATGGACAAAATGCAGGTGGATGATTGAGCACATAAGAGTGTTTAGGTGTGTATCATATGCTCATGTACCCAAAGACAAGAGGTAGAAATTGGATGACAAGGGTGAAAAGTGCATTTTCATGGGTTACAATGAAGAGTCCAAATCCTATAGGCTATATAATCCCATCACCAAGAAAATCGTCATCAATAGAGACATGGAGTTCCTAGAGGATGAGTCATGGGATAGCTTGATAGTTTTTGACAGCTCAGAATTGCTCCCAACAACTATTGAAGATGAAGAAAAAGAATAAGAAGTGTAGTAAGATGAGCATGCAGTTGCTCCTGATAGCTTCAAACTAGCTCTAGACTGCTCGTGATAGCTCTTGACAACACCTGAAATGAGCAGACAAAAAGGAAAGTAGCCATAGATAGCCAGAGGAGTGGCTCCCAAAATCTCCCAACAACTCAAAAACCAACCTATTCAGTAGAGCAACAATAGTAGTTAAAATTCGAACCCCACTTTGGCCTCGCTAATGCCAAAGAAGAGCAAGAGTCTAAGGGAGATCTACCAAAGTGAAAGATATGATGAATTTGATGAGTGTGTAAATTTTGTATTATTTTCTCATAGTGATCCAATTTATTTTGAGGATGTTGTGAAAGAAGAAAAATGGTGTGAGGCCATGGATGAGGAGATAGATGCAATAGAGAGGAACAACACATGGGAGCTAGCTAATTTTCTTCCCAACAAGCAAGTTATTGGGGGTAAAATGGGTCTACAAGACCAAAAACAATGTCGAAGGAAGGATAGACTGGCACAAGGCATGATTGGTGGTTAAGGGGTACAAATGGTAGTTTGGGAGAGACTCTGATGAGGAATTTTCCACCATTGCAAGGATGGAGATTGTGCGGGCAGTCATAGCAATTGTAGACCAACACAAATGGAAGGTGTTTCAAATGGATGTGAAGTCTGCCTTCCAAAATGAAGTGTTAAAAGAGGAAGTTTATGTGGAGCAGCCACTTGTATATGAAGTTCTAGGTCAAGAACACAAGGTGTATGGGTTGAAGAAATCTCTTTATGGGTTGAAACTAGCTCCACGAGCATGGTACAGTAGAATTGACTCATATTTGATGAGCAATGGCTTTAGCAAAAGCGATGGTGAGCCCACTCTTTACATCAAGGCATCAAATGGTAAGATTTTTTATTATTGTCTTGTATGTAGATGATCTAGTTTTCACTGGGGATGATGATTTCCTCATTGTTGATTTTAAAGAGGCCATGAAAAGAGATTTTGAAATGATAGATTTAGATCTCTTGAGATATTTTCTAGGCATAGACGTAAAGCAAATGCATGATTGTATTTTTATCTCTCAAGAAAAATATGCAAATGAAATATTGAAGAGGTTTAGAATGTTTGAAAGCAATCCTGCCCCAACACCAACAACTATAGGTCTAAAGTTGAGCTAAGAAGATTGCAACAGTAATGTGGATCTGACCATGTTTGAAATTTTGGTTGGAATTTTGATGTATTTAACTACAACTAGGCCTAACATAATGCATGGAGCGAGTCTTATTTGCAGATTTATGGAGACTCCAAAAGACACCCATTGGAAAGAAAGTAAGAGAATCCTAAGGTACATGAATGGCACCAAAGGATATGGCATTTTGTACACAACAACAAATGAGTTTGGGCTGGTTGGATACACAGATAGTGATTGTGCAGGAAGTTTGGATGATAGGAAGAGCACATCGGGCTATGTGTTTCATTTGGGTTTGGGAGCTATCTCATGGGCTTCCAAGAAACAACCTATAGTTTCCCTATCAAAAATTGAGGCTGAGTATATAACAACAAATGCAACACCATGTCAAGCTATTTGGATAAGAATAATCTTGGTAGATTTGAGAGAAGAACAAGAGGATGAAACAACAATCTTTTGTGATAATGTTTCATCAATAGCCTTGACAAAAAATCATGTGTTTCGTGGAAGAAGCACGCACATTGAAATCAGGTATCATTTTATTAGAGAATTGGTTGAAAATGGTGAAATTAAAATGGAATTTTTCAGGTCTAAGCAACAACTAGCAGACATATTCACCAAGCCATTGAACATGGACAGCTATGAGCACCTAAGAACTGGGTTGGGCATTGTTAATTTGGATCTTGTTTGATCTTGTTTTGTCAGCTCAAGACAAAGGGGGAGTGTTGGAATTTCAAACTTGTCCTTGAGCCTTCCTCCCATTCACCTACCATGTCAGGAGTTAATGCTTGCACACTTTGGGATCTCTTACTCCTGATGGTGCCAACACCAACAGTCATTTTTTGGTAGAGAAAATAAATTTTGTTAGGTGAATTTGAAATTTGGGTGGGAAATCAAGTGCCCAACAATAGACTAAAACAAATGGAATGTTTAGTACTAAAATAGGGTACTCTAAAAAGAAAGTGAATTTTTTGTTTTTTGCATCAACAAAAAGTAAGTTGCAGAGGGTTAAGTTGCAACAACAACAGGGAATGTTCTGAGAACATTCTTTGTAGAGTGTTTACAGTGAGCACTTGAAAGCTCTCGATCGCTCAGTGTTTTCTAGGAATAGTAGATAGTTCAAGTCGAATAGAAGGAAAGAGAGTTCTAAGAAGCTCCTGACAGTTTTTGATTTTGTGGGTGTAGCTCCAGATTGCTGCAAGTTTAGTTTGTAAATAGTGGATTGTAGTCTCAATTTGAAAGCATTTTATAATTTTTAATTTTCTGATTTAATACAAAAAGAAAATATTGCATGCCTAGTTCTGTGTGTCTCCATTGAGCTTATTTTTGTTCTTCCACATATTTGGGTATTTCCAGTTTGACTGGAAAAATAGAGCAGCAACTCTGTGTTCATTTTGAGCATTTTAAATCTTTGACATAATCTCTTTCAAATGGCTTGGGATGAAAATATGGTGGCATGGGGCTCCTAATCCTACAAGGATGAGTACAAAATAGGGGCTAGTAGCCACACACAAAGAAGGATGGGTACGAGTGGTATCCTAAAATAATAAGGGGAATAATACGGGGAGGTTGCAAACTCAAAAAAGAAGTTTCTGGAGCCCCTTCATTCCTTTAAACTTTGGTGGAGATGTCTCAAGCGGTGTGTTGCAAGTAGAAATGGAGGTTAAGGCAATATGTAGGTGCTACTAGTTGTTTGCTAGCCATGGGTAGATGGTGGAGGTTGTGCTAGAAACATATGAAGCCTAGATTGGCCAGATTTTTAATATGGAGTTTGAAGAAATCATTAAAGAAGTGAAACAAGTGATTGGGGAATGTAGGTTGAAAGGAGCAAACATCCATGATGGGGAATTGATGGGGCTTGTTATCTCAAATTTGGCTCATTTAGCTAGAAGGAAAATCAATGCAAAGGCACTGGCTCAATGTTTGAAGGATATCTATGTTAAAGTGACCCTTAAAACAATATCCACCCTTGAAAAATGGCCAAAAAGGGGGGTGGTATGTGATGTGGTCGAAGCAGAGAAAGTTCACAACAAAAGGAACTGGCTAAAGCATTGGACAAGTTCAGGGAGGCTATTAAAGCAAAGGATCTACAAATCTTCTTGAACCATGTAATAGAAAATAAGGGTGCTTTGGAAGATTTTCATGTGAGAAGGAGGATAAAGCTAGGTGTGGGTCTGATAACCCTACTCTGAGGACTATATAACAATGAAAACTATGCAATTTCATTTCAAATTAATGAAAGAGTGCTACTCTATCTAGTAGCAATTTGCATTAAAAAAAAATTGTATGATGTATGTAGATATATACATATTTAATAATTTTAATAATTAATAATGTTTACAATACACAACATTATCATCTTGGCATGTTTAGAGTTAACCCCACCTTTGGTTAACCTCTGCTATCTAAGTTTTTTAATGGTTTTCCTTTTATTAATTTTTAAATTGAATCATTTTTTTCTCTCTAATATTTTCCTATTAGTTGTACCTTTGAGTACCATCCTATTTTTGTAAACCATAAGTAGTAATATAATATTTGTCTATTTCTAATTTCTACAATAGTAGATTGAATTGTTTCATTTACAAGTATACCAAAGTTTTGCATTTAGTAATAGGCTAATGTTTTGCATCTAATAGAAGGTTGGACTATCACATCCAATATCATATTGAAGTTATGCAATTGCATAACTTAGTCAATTTTAGGCCAAATTTAACCAAATTTGAAACATGAGGACCATATAATTCATTCTATGATATGGATTCATTGATTTGAAAAACCTAAAAACTTATGAACAAAAAGATAAAACAATTTATAATCTAAAAATAAAAACAAAAATTTCTAATTTTTTTTGAGATCTAGGACTACCTATGGACCCAAATGCTCCTACACCAGATACATAAAGTAAGTGAAATTTTTCATGAGTGTGGATCTCATTAATATATTTTAAAAGATAAATTATGATCCCATATTTGGTGATCTTAAAAGTACTCATCCAAGTTGCCTCTTTTAATATCTTGTTCCTCCATCACCAAATAATCTTTTTACTCTTTTTCCCTTGTCCTTTTGATTATTGAAGAATCTAGTATTGTATTAACTTCATCTAATTTATTTACTAGTAATTATTGTGTCCATTCTTATTCTCCTTGCAAGATTTTATTCTCCTTTCCTTTTTTCTCCTTCATAGTGGTTATACAAATAAGCAACATTAAACTTGAGAAAATTTCTACTCCTAGAAGCTCATTCTCATATTCATTTGATGAAATTTTTATTAACACCTTTCTAGACCATATCTTCTTCTATTTTACTTTGTTATATGTCCCTTAAGGGAACTTCTCTTTCTAAAATGTGCCAAAAACTAAATCACCAACTTAAGAATCATGTTCTCTACTTTTCATATTATTATGTTCTTTGTATTTCATGATAATATTTTCCAAATTTTCTTACCTCCTTATGCATCTCCTATAGATAATTAGTAAAATCCTTTGCAATAACAATTTTCCTTCCCAAATCTATAGTATCTCTTAATTCACCTACCCCCTTGGATTTTAACCATAAATAATTTTAAATGGGTTCTTACCTATAATTCTATTTACTGATTTATTAAATAAAAATTTAGCTTGTTCCAATATTAAATCCCATTGAATTAATTTTTCCCATATCAAAGAATTTCTAAATATTCTATCAACTAGGTCTTCATTTATCCATTAGGTTGTAGATCCTACATTAAACTAAACCAAAATTATGCATTCAAATTCATCCATAAAGTATGCCAAATTGACCCAAAAATGTATACCTTTATCTAAAATGATACTCTTTAGAAAACCATGCAACCTAACCACTTCTATGAAAAATAAAGTGGTAATATGTGTAGCATCATTTGACTTCTTGCATGGAATGAAATGTTCCATCTTTGAAAATCTATCCAAATACAAAAAACATTAATCATTACCTCATTGTGTTCTCATAAATCCAAGAACAAAATCCATACTCACATCTTTCCATGTTCTTTTTGGTATCGGTAATGGTTGATATAAACATATATTTTTATTTGTACTCTTTGTATGTTAGAAAATTCTATAAAGTGCAATATGTTCTTCAATTTAATACACATCCTTGGTCAATATTATCCTTTACTCAACTATTCCAATGTCATATCCACTCCAAAATACCCACCAAGACATCCATTATGTTTGTCTCTTATCAAGTTCTCCCTCATTGATCCTTGAGGTATGCATAAATGTTGTCCTTTAAACAATAACCACTCTTGTATAGTATATTCCAACCATGGATTCTTACACACTATCATTTCCTCTCATGCAAATCCCTCATTGAATCAAATCCCATAATATTTACTCTCATCTCATTCAAAAATAAACATCTTTTACTTAATGCATTGACCACTTGATTTGATCTACCACTACTATGTTTCAAAATAAATGAATATATCTAAAAAAATTAAAATCACTTCATATGATTTTGACTCAACTTATCTTTCCTATTTATAAATAGTAGTGCATGATGATCCATGCACAATACAAATTCCTTGGGTAAAAAATAGTGTCTCCATTTCTTGAGTGCTCACAATAGCATAAAAATCTTAGTCATAAATTAAATATCTCCTTTTAGCTTCATTTAATGTCTTATTGAAAATAAACTATGGGCTTTCCTTATTGACTTGGAACCCCTCCTATTGATATCCCACTTTAATCAAAATATAATTAAAAAACTTTACTAAAATTTGGCAATGCTAATATTGGTTGTTCAATCACTTTCTCCTTCAATTCTAAAAATTCTTCATTTTTTTAGCTATCCACTTAAATTATTTCCTATTGCCCTTCATTGTCTCTATGATAGGTGCACAAATACCACTAAAATTATTGATAAATTTCTTCTATAAACTAACTAATTCAGAAAAACTCCTTGCCTCAAACATGCTCTGTAGTGACTTCCAATCCATAATTTCTTTAACCTTTTTTGGATCCATGTTTAAACCATTTTGTGATGCTAGAAATCCAAAATAAACTGTCAATTCATAAAGCTACACTTTTTTAGACTGATTGGTAACTTCTCTTCTTTTAACCTTAAAAAAACTACCCTCACATGAATTAAATGTTCCTCTTTTGTCTTACTAAAAATTAAGATATCATATAAATATACAAGTACCTACCAAGGAATGGTTTTAGAACTTTTTTCATCAATCTCATGAAGGTACTAGGTGTATTTCAAAGAAAATGTCATTATCAATCACTCATACAATCCATACTTCATCTTAAATTTGGTTTCCTCTTATCCCCTTCTCTAACACTTATGATGGTACCCACTCTTCAAATCAATATTTGTGAAGTACTTGGCTCCACCTATACAATTCATCAAATAATCCATGTAGGGTGATGAAACCTATGCTTTATTTTTATCTTGTTGATAACCCTTGAATTGCACATAAACCATTCTCCATCTTTATTTGGCTCTAAAATTGCTTTTATAGCACATGCTATTAATATTTCTTATATTAAACCCTTATTAAACAAATCCTACACTTGTTTATTTACCTTATTTTCTAGAGTTGTCATCCTATAAGTTATCTTATTTGGTAAACCAGCTCTTAGTATCAAATCCATGTAGTGACTTATGTTTCTCATAGGTGGAATCTATTGGAGTTGATCCCTCAACCCTACAGCTCCCAAAAATCACTTGTAATCAAACACATATCATAAAAAATAGAGCTATCAAGGCCAAGAGTTAATTTATCCAAAAACATGAATCATATTGAATGTATAAACAATATGTAAATAGTACAATGAATCCTTATGAACGAAAAAAAAAAAAAAATCCTAGGGAAACCCTAGGTAAGGATAAGACAACATGATATGTGTCCTCATCCTATGACTTGAGACACAAAAAATCACTTGAACTATGTAAGCTTAAGTACTAGATTACTATAACACCCCACCCACTTAAGTGTAAATTAGGGAGTAGCTAAAACCTCTAAATGTGAATGCATAAAATATAAAAGATGGGTCCCAATAATTAGGCTTGATGAGGTGCCCATGTACAAATAAAGATATCTCTCATAACCAAAGAAAATGAGAAAAACTCATGAAAAATAATCCTCTCCAAAAGAGAGAAAGATGGATAAAGGGCTAAGATGCCTCCAAAAAATGTCCCAAAAAGAGTATGAACATGAAGAACACCACTAAAGTATGAAGAAGTTGTAGAGAATTATCGAAAGATGGCTACTCTAGTGCTAATGAAATTGGGATGAAGATCAGGATCAAGAAGAAAAAAATCTACATGAGTACTCCCAATGACATTCTCAAACAATGATCAAATGGGAAAAAAGGAAAAACATATGACAGTTGAAGATACAAATGGAACATGAATTTGCGTGAGTGACCCTAACAATACTAATCAACCAATGCAAAGAATAAAGTAATATGTGCCAATAGTTTGAATAACACTGATCAACTAAGGATGGAAGGTCACCTCCAAAAAACATGAATGTTATATTTTCTTTATGGTAAGTTCTCCATCTCACCAAAATGCATCGGTAACTAGTCACTACATCCACCCAATACATAACAACAAATATAAGATACATAGTTTACTCCAAAGTGAAACAAAATAAGCATTAGCGTCAAATCTATGGAAATTTCCCATAATGTTGACAAGGGAGAGGGATGATAGGTCCATTGAAACTGTGTCACCATGTAGTACATGAAGGAGAAGAAAACGTCTAAATGTGCACAAGAAAGTTTTTACAACTAAAAAAGGTTGTGCAAAATACAATACACATGTATGAAGGTAGGCAAGGTTATGATTGTAGAAAATACAACTTACACAATAAACCCCCCATGACACTTTATAATAGTGTGAGTACAAAATAAGATACAAAAGGATGTGAATACCTAAAAAGCATACACTAAAGTGACTTTATATTATTAGTGGATCTACAAATAAAAAAGTGCATTGAAAAGATTCCTATAATGCCCAAAAATGAAAAAATTCTAGAAATACATGTAAAACACCTCAAAATAAGTCATCCCATACAAACAGAAAGCTTCTAGGTGCTAAAATGTCCAAGTAATCAACCAAAATGTGAAAAAAAATAAAAATGAATAAAATGTACCTAAGGAAAAATTTGGGGAAAATGCATGAATATCTCGGAAGAAATCTAAAAGACCTTTCCAATACCCCAAGAATCATGAGAAATAGAATAATTGGTCAAAATTTATGAATTCAAGATCTTAGAATGATCATATGATTTTGATAGGTGATAAAATGCACCAATAACAAAATATGAGAAATCTACCCGCATCACTAGAAATTTTTAAAAATCAACATTTCGATATCTTATTTGTTAAAATTTGATACCATATTCCCAAGTTATGACAAAAATAAGTTTGTTTTAGAGAAAATTAGGGCTTGAGGGTAGGTTAGGTTGGGGCCATCCATGTTAGTGACATCGGTGTGGTGTCATGTTGATGTCAACTAATGGAATATGTTGAAGCTAACAAAATATTCCCTTTTGTAATAGAATATTATTTAGGTAGACAAAATATTCTTTCATCAGTAAAAAAATAAACAAGTTACTAAAAAAATACAATTGCCAAAAAATCATGGAAAATGATGGAAAAATTGGTAACTGTTGGAAACGTGTGTGTGATGGTATCTTTGCATCCCATGGAAATTTTAGGTTTTTTATAAAATATGCAATGGTATCACCGATGAACACATTAGTGACTGAGAAATAGTGGAGAGCTGAAAATCAAATTTGTTAGCAGAAATAACAATGTCGTGCATGTGACCGCCAAACAACACAATGAATCAAAAATGTTAGTTGATAAAAATCTTGGCCAAATAAAAAGTTCCACCACTTAAAAAAAAGTGTGGGATGGTTGGAACTATCATTGACCAAGTCTTAAGGGCCACCAATTAGTAAGGCGATGATGTAGCTATCAACCAATCAAATGGCTAGAAACTCGCAACAAAAAATATACCACCAAGGAAGATCATTGTCACCTAAGAAAAATAAAGGTGTTGAAAGCTTGTAAGACCTGCATAGAAACCAAAAAAATATTGTAAATAAACAACAATTACTAGGAATTATGTTGTAAATGTCAATAGGTCAAAAATAAAACCATTAAGAGGATTTAACTATGCAAGGATGCCATCACAGGTAAAATCATGGCTTGTTGGGAAGATTAAGCTGAGGTGTTCAGGACAGTAGTTACAAGTGGCCAGTAGATATTCAAAAGACTGCCAAGACAATAAACAACCTCAGAGAGAGAGAAAATCCGACTTGCCTCCAATAGGTACCTTGCAAACTTCCCAAAAAATACTAGTCATTGTCAAGGAATTGGGATTCCCAAATGAGAAAAGGACATGGAAACACTTAATAGCATCGGAAAACACTAGAAAAAAAAGATACAGGTGGAAAATCCATCGTTGCAAAAAAAAAAAAAACACTCACCCAAAAATCAGGTAGAAAACCTTTAAAAAACCAAATTTCAAATGTTGGAAAAGGAAAAATGCTCAAAAAAGGTAGCCATAAAAATTTATAGACCTAAAAAGAATTGCAGTCACAAGCACAAATGCATGGTGCCATATAGTTTTTATAGATCTATAGAACGATTCAGATTTTCTATATTCATATGGAAATCAATGCATAAAAATATATACCCACAAAAAAATGTTTTATTTGTAACTATACTGTAATTTTAATATTTTGATAAGGTTTTTTGTCCTTTCCAATGCAATGATAGGGTCCATTTGGCTCCATGATACATCAAGAAATCACCCAAGACTAAATCTCTTAAAAGATGAATAGGGAATTATAGATTTGGAGCTCTAATACCATGTTGGAGTAGGTCCCTCAACCTTCTTGCTCCCACGAATCACCTGTAATCAAACACTTGTCACAAAAGAGAGAAAACTAGAGCTATGGAAGCCAAAAGCTAATTGATCTAGAAATATGAATCATATTGAATGTGCAAACCTCACAATATGTGAATAATACAATGAATCCTTATTTAATAGGAAAAAAATACAAAACGAAACCCTAGAGAAACACTACATTAGCATAAGACAAGAGCATGAGGTGTGTCCTAATCCTATGACTTGAGACACAAAAGAACACATGACCTAACTAAGATTAAGTACTATCTATTAATATAACTATTTATCATCTGATAATTTTTTCATTAGTATATTAGCATATTCATCCAATATCTAATTTTTTGATCATTTTCTAATGTATCAACCTTCATAGAATTAAGAATGATAGCATAACATGCCCTCTCCTTCTTCATTTCCTTCAAAATTTATTTTCCAAAAACTATACACTTGAACTATTGTCCACTTTCCCTTCGATATACTCTATTCCATCCTTCCATAAAAATTACCAGTCTAAAAGTTAATCAAACACTACATACTTATCAAAATTTGATTTCCCTTTGGTAGCCAATAGACCTTACATGGACTTGGGTTCTTCAGCTTGTCCAATTTGATCTTTTTCACCATTTCTTATAACACTAAATTATTAATGCTACCCTTGTCCACAACTATGTTTTGCAAGATTTTCCTCTGATTTACAAATATTTTGAAATAAATTACTCCTTTATACCTATTCTTACATATCATTCTCTAGTTTTAATAATATTCTTTCAAAATTAGTAGCTCTAATTTTCTGAGCTCATCTATATGTGTTATTGAAGCCACACTCTCCTCATTTGTTTGTGATATATGATACCTTGCTTCTTTCATTCTCCCACTATTCAATTGTATTTAAGGATATTCAAAATCCATAACCACTTTCTCCATATTAGTAACATGTATTTAATCTTCCTCTTCCTCTTGTACCCTGAGTGCAATTACTAGTCTATGTTCTACTTGTTTCTCCATGTCTTGGTTGTCCTCTTCCACCACTAAATTTTCCTCTACCTTAAGAGAATCTTCCTCTTGCTATAGAATTATTCTGTTGTTTCCTTGTCATCTTCTCTTTCTTTTTTCAATGCATAATGATAACCCTCTTCAATTGTCCTTATTTTGATCATATTAATCTCATCCTGAATTGACATACATAAGCCATTTATATATCTGATACTTTTCCCTCATAATCTTCAACATGTCTAGCTCAAATTTGAACCTCTAGAATTCCTCCATATGTTCTTTGACTCCCTTTGTTTTAAATTATACAATTTTTTAACAAGCTAAGTTGATAATCTACTAGTAAAAAATTGGGTTTCAACTTGGTTACCATTCTATCCCATGATTTGATTTTATCTTTTCCATTCCTTTGTCTCTCTATCTACACATGAACCCACCACAAGGTTGCATATTCTTTCAATTTTGTATATACAAACTTTACTTTCTTTAGGTCTTCTATAGATTCATAGTCAAAGTATTTCTCCATCTTTGAGATCCAATCCATATTCTTTCAATTTTGTATAAGAAAACTTTACTTTATTTAAGTATTCTATACATTCATAGTCAAAGTATTTCTCCATCTTTAAGATCCAATCTATGAGTTCTTTTATATTCAATTTTCCACTATACCATGGTTGGTCTAACCTTGATTTGCTACTTATTTTTGAAATTTCTGTCAAAAGCATTCCTTTTGGCTCATCCACAACTTCTTTAGTTTCAAATTATTGTTCTTCTATTTTTTCTCAATCTTCACTAACATCCTCTCTACATACTCCTCTCCTTGGTTCTACCTCCTTTGCATCCAATCTCATGTTTATCCCTCTTAACATATCTACAATTTCACTAAATCTTAATGCTTTGGGTTCCTCTGTACACCATGTCTTCTTCCAAGCTCTTTGTAGTTATAGTCCTTCCTTTTATTACTCACCCACAACAAAATATCTTATATTTTCTCATTGAAATGATCACTTAACCTACTTTGATGCCAATCAATGCAATCCAAATTGTGGGGTATCTTACTAGATAGCCTAATCTAGCTTACAATTTAAGTTTGAAACTTACAAAACTTTGGAAATCTAAACTTAACAACTTTTCTTTTTCCTAAATATCTTCATAAATTTCTTGCCTCATCATCTCACCAAAATTTCCTCACAAAATATTTTTTATTGTTATATTTTAGTGAGAATAGGAAATTGAATCATTTCTCTAATGATTTAACTTTGTTTCAAGTCCTTGTAATGCTCCAATTATCAGTAAGCTAATGCGAAAGAAGATCTAGTTCATTGACTTTAAACTTTGTATAACATCTTTTTGTTTTTGAATAGATGTGGCCAAGTTGGACTAGATGGGATGTGTTCTAGATGGGCAAGCAAGAAGTTCTAGACTATACATTAAAAATAATGAAAGCTCACCATTTTTACTTGCCTTGTTTCTTTGTTACAAAAATATTGAACATGACAGGACATTTGGAGTTGGTAACACAAATATAGTTCCACCTTATACTTCTACAGATCACACATATGATTTTGTGAACCCATTACACTTTGTGGGAAAGTTCTATCATATTGGATGGTGAAATGAATTTGGTATTTTTGATCCTAGGATATAAACCTACAAACCTTCCTTTAGTTTTGAAGCTTTAGAAAATTGCATAGAAGTTCGCCTGAACAAGATGAAGACTCACTAATATTTTTAGAGATGTATGATTGTCTATGGACCTAGATGCTCCTACATCAATACATTTTTTTTTGAAAAAGGTGTCTACTCCATATTGCTTATGGCTATGACTTGGGAACAAGCCATAGAGTATGTGGCCCACCAAGGGTTTGGGATCACTACTAGGTCTGACCATGGATCTAACTCCAAAGGTCCAAGTTGCCCACAACGGCTATTGACCCACTAAGGGGTACTTTACCTTAAAAAAATGAGAAATAAATCAAACAACACAAAGAAAATGAAATGATGGTGTTCAACCTTGTATAAGTTGTGACCCCATCTAAATCTTATGACACCATGAAAGGGGCTTGAGCCCATCATTACAAAAATTATGTAGATGCCTATAATTGGTCATTGCTTCTTGATGCCTTTGAAATTTTTCATTATTATAGGGCTTTTATGGTTTTTGTCACTTCCCTACCTACACACAAAATAAAAATAAATATATAGATTCGGGCTTATTTCTATGTTGAAACTATATTAGGGTTTTATTGTTTTTTCCTTTTAAAATAAAAATATTAAAGTTGCTCAAATTTTTAAATGTGAAACATTCATTAGAGTCAATCCAAGAGTTTGAAGTACATTTCATAGTGCTTGGTCTACATATATTAAAAAAAAAACGTCCACTTCACAAAATATAAGCTATGAGACTCTAAGAAAGAAGATGATATCAAAATACAAACTCACATTCCATAAAATAAGTTAAAATTTTAAGTCTTATTGGGATTAATTTATTTTTGTGACTAAAGAAATATTTTTTCCTTTTTTGTTTGTTGCAATTATCACATTGTGGAAGAGTGATGCTCCTCTTTAATTCAATCATATAGTAGGGCCTTGAAATATGTTCAAGAATCTTGGGCATCAAAAGATGAATAATTTATGTTGAAAATTTGACCATTGTAGCATTAGTTTGCATAATATAAATATATAACTAGTATAGATATCTTAAATACATCCATTTAAAAATATCCAAAGATATCAGTCTCAAGATATTTTAATTATTTATGAGTTATTTTTTTACCACATATATTAGACACAAATTTTAATTTTTAATTAATAATTTTTTTATTTGATCTACATTGTTTACTTTATTTTTATTTGAAGAATTGTTTTGCTTTTATATGTAATTGTAGCATTGTAAATTGTCAACCTTGACAATTTCACACTAGATTTTACTCACTCCTATGTGCTTGGACCTAATCATGTTCCTAATTTCATAAATTATGCATTCCATGGCCCACTTAATCATTTATCAAGAAATCAAATGTATAAAACTAAAGTAGGCATTTAATATTTTTCCCTTGATGAAAACTGTTGTTCTCCAGAATCTGTAAGTCCTTTTACATGGGTATTTTGCATAGATGATTAATTTATTGTTCATGTCTTCTTGTTATATGTTTCTAGCTTTGGCGTTATACCCATTTTGGAGATTTGAAAGTGGTTATCACTTTGTATGGATAGAGAAAGTGTAGTTAAATCTTCTTTCTTTTGTCAAAAAACATGGTTAGGTTTAGTATTTTTTTTGTCATTGGTTTATTGTTTTAGTTATCTCTGTGCATCTGTATGGTAAGTCATTTCATATGGGTATTTTTCATAGATGATTAATTTATTGTTCATATCTTCTTGTTATATGTTTCTATCTTTGGCGGTATACCCATTTTGGGGATTTGAAAGAGATTATTGCTTTGTATGGATGGAGAAATTGTAGTTAAATCTTCTTTCTTTCATTAAAAACATGGGTAGGGTTAGTGATTTTTTCACCATTGGTTTATTGTTTTAGTTATCTCTGTGCATTTGTATGGTAAGTCGTTTCATATGGGTATTTTGCATAGATGATTAATTTATTGTTCATGTCTTTTTATTATACGTTTCTATCTTTGGCATTATACCCATTTTCGAGATTTGAAAGAGATTATTGGTTTGTATGTATGGAGAAATTACAGTTAAATTTTCTTTCTTTCGTCAGAAAATATGGTTAGGGTTAGTAATTTTTTCACCATTGGTTTATTGTTTCAGTTATCTTTGTGCATCTTTGGCGTTATACCGATTAACATAGGAGTAGTTTCAGATTAATATAGGAGTAATTTTTTTTTCGCCCTTGGTTTATTGTTTTAGTTATCTTTGTGCATCTTTTGTTTATTGTTTGCAGCTATCTTTGTGCATATTTCATTTATTCTTTGGCACCAAGCTAGCATTAAATAGAATTGGTAAATCCAATGAGTTGCAATAACCTATACAAAATGCCTATAACACTACAGACTTAATTGATAAAATTTGACCTACATTGGTTGGCACTAAATATTCTAGACAAATAGAGAAATTGTAAAAGAGCTATTACATGAAAAATCCTATTCATGGTTGGCCTGATGAAAATGTTGTTGGAAACTTCAAACAAATAAATTGAACAGATAAAATAAATATTAGAAAGTAGTGTCAAGTGATGTAGCTAGAATTTTCAATGAAGCATGTGGGGTTATACTCATTATTACATGGTTGTTTGTGTTTGCTTGCGGGAGTGTTAATGCAATCTGTTGTTGTTGTTCGATGGGGGCGGATGAAGCAAGTACAATATTGAGTGTTGTGGTGTGGGAAAGTATACTTTTATTAAGTTGTATTGTCGAAACAACCATTGTGGTGTTGGTTTCATAACAGATTGGAGGGTTTTAAAATTGTTGTTATGTGTAATCTGTAAGTCATTTTACATGGGTGTTTTGTATAAATGATTTATTTATTGTTTATGTTAAAACTATTGTTCTCTAGAATCTATAAGTTATTTTACATGGGTGTTGTAGTGTGGGAAAGTATAGTTTGAAATGTGCCAAAAAATAAATATAAAGTTGAATAGATAAAAGAGCTATTAGAATAACACTTAAAAGCCACCAAACTATTCTTTTGTCCACGGTTATACAAATATCTTTTCACCTTGTGAAATAAATTATGTAAACCTAGTTCTTTATGACAATACCTATTTTCTTTAGGCTATGACAACAATTATATGATGCAACAATCTCTGGAAAATGCATATAATGCCACAAGCTTAATTGTAAATTTGAGCTACATTAATTGGCATTAAATATTATACACAAATCATTTATGCAGAATACCCATGTAAGACGTATTTATGTAGGCGGTGGAGCTTAATAATTATGTGGGATGGTAGTGTGTTATATGAATATGTTTCATTATATTATTTTCTCCTCATCTGTTTCATGTTCCCCACAACAAACTGTTCTTCATGATATTCTTCTTTTTAGTTCCCTGTAACAAATTGTTCATTATCGTAGTTTGCCTCTTCTATTCTCCATAACTCAAATTTCTATTTAATGTGGTTTTGAGAACATCTATCATTTTCCTCTTATTCTTATGTGTTTTCATAATAGGTGTTTTCCAATTTTTCTTTTCCTGTTCTATCAATATGTTTCATGGTATTATTTTTTTCTCAACTGTTTGAACTTCCTATTAACAAAGTGTTCTTCATGATATTCTTATTTCCAGCTCCCCATACCAAACTATTGATTATTGTACTCTACCTATTCTATTCTTCATATTTTAACATTCTATTTAATGTGGGTCTTGAAACATTTCTCATTTTCCTTTGATTGTTAAGTGTTTTTCTAATAGGTCAGTGAAATGCATGTATAGATTTGAGTTTGAAGCATATTCCTCCTTACCATAAATTCTATCGCTATCTTGACAAGGTGTAACAACAAATTCTATGTAGAAGGAATTTTATTGCTGTCTAGACAAGTGTAACAACAAATTATATGTGACAGTTGGCTTGTCAATTCAAAATTCAAGCTACATTATTTCCCACTAAATATTATAGACAAAATAGGGAAATTGTAAAACAACTATTAGAAAAACACTTAAGAATCATAGGTAGCACCAAAGATGTCTCAACTAGCAGGATGGTATAGTTTTTTACTCAACTATTTGAACTCCTCGTTAACAAAGTGTTCTTCATGATATTCTTATTTCCAATTCCCCATACCAAACTATTCATTATCGTACTCTTCCTATTATATTGTCCATATTTTAATGTTTTATTTAATGTGGGTTTTGAAACATCCCTCATTTTCCTTTGATTGTTAAGTGTTTTTCAAATAGGTCAATGAAATGCATGTATAGATTTGAGTTTGCAGCGTATTCCTACTTACTAGAAATTCTATCATTGTCTCGACAAGATGTAACAACAAGTTCTATGTAATAGTTAGCTTATCAATTCAAAATTCAAGCTACATTATTTCCCATAAAATATTATAGACAAAATAGGGAAATTGTAAAACAATTATTAGAAAAACACCTAAGAATCATAGGTAGCGCCAGAGATGTCCTGAACAATAGGCTATTTTTTTGAAGTTTCTATAGGGATCTCTGTTAGCCCAATCGTTAATTGGATTTTCCAATGTCAGAGATGTCCCGGTCGGTGGTGACTTGACCGTGTTTTGGGTTGGCGATGTGGAGCTTGGTAATCATGTGGGTTGGTGGTGGTGGAGTTGGTTTCCTTGACACACAAAAGTGTAATGGTAATTTTTTTTTCTCTCAAGTGTTAATGCATTATGCCATTGTTGTGTGATAGGGGCTGGTGAAGCAAATGCGGGTGACCGAAGTCAATGGAACATTGAATGCCATAGCGTGGGAAAGTATTCTTGGATTAAGTTGCATTGTTGAAATAACCATTGTGGTGTTCATTTCATAGCATTTTGTACAGGTTATTGCCCTCTTCTATTCTCCATGTTTTCCCCATGATATTATTTTCTCATTCATTTGTTAGTTACATTTGATTCTTAAGTGTTTTCCTAACATCTCTTACAACTATTTCATAGACTACTTGTCTTACACCAATATGTTTTGTGGATTTCTTTTTCCCTAATCTGTTTGAAGTTGCTTATAATAAAGTGTTAATTCTACTGGTTATTTTGTTTGTATGGAACATGTTATATATGTCTTATATAAATATGTTTCATGATATTCGTACTTCCGCATCTATTTGAAGTTCACCATAAAAAATTGTTCTTCATGATATTCTTTTCCCCATTTTTTGATAACGGGCTCTAGCTCTCCTCAGGCTGCTACACAACCCTTAGGCACTAGCTCCGTAGGTGTGTTGCTTGTGTCCATTTTTTCTGTGGGAAATTTTATTGGCCCTTTGCTGGATGTATGGTTGGTTTGTTCACCAATTACGCTGAATCTTAGGTCTGTGGATTTGTTGTTACACTTTGTAGTATTGTTTGATATGTCTATGCATATGCATATGTATATGCATATGTATATGTATATACATATATGCATATGCATATGTATATACATATATGAATATGCAATAAAAAAAGTGAAACTTTTTCAGATGGAGGGTGCAACGAAGGAAGGAACAATGCATACACATAAGTAGCAACAACATTACACTCTCTGAGAAAGGGAAAAATACACCGTACCTTCAATTCATTATGCTCTCCACTGAAAATGCATTGCATGTGCATATATACATTTACACATAGATATGAATATATGTATATACATATGAATATGCATATACATATACATATATGCATATGTACATTCAACCTAATTAGATGTATGCTTTTTTTGTTCTTCAATTAAATTTTGTCTACATTAGTTTAGTGGCTTTTAAGTGTTATTGTCATTCGTGTTATACAATTGCTCTATTTGTCTTCAATATATATATGCGTATATGTATCTATGTATATTTCGAAGCATTGATTTCCACATACTGTTCACAATCTACACCATGCTCTTTGTAAGTATTTAAAGTTAAATCAATTAGAAATATACTAAGGAACTAATTTTACAAAATTTGTATACCACCAAAGATGCACAAGTATATGTGTCTATATATGTATATATATATACACACATATGTATATATATACATACATATGTATATATATACATACATATGTATATATACATGTATGTATTGGAAAGCATACTCCGAAATGTGCAAGAATATATATTGATTAAGTTGTATTGTTGAAGGAGGCATTGTTGTGTTGGTTTGATAGTAGAGTACTGTACTAATCGCTTGCTCCATGTTTGTTTTATAGCAGATTGGATGGTTTTAAAATTGTTGTGCTCCAGAATTTGTGAGTTGTATAGATATATACATACATATATATATATATACATGTATAAATATATGTATATATATATGTATGTATATGTAAGTAAATATATATACCTATATATATATGTGTGTGTGTGTGTATGTATATATATATGTATATAATGATGTGTATATGTATATATGTATGTATGTATGTATGTATGTTTTCGTAACCATTTTTTAACAGTTTCCCTATTTGTCTATAATATTTAGTCCCAAATAATGTGGCTCCAATTTAGAATTGATAAGCCAACTATTACATAGATTGCTTGTGTTGTATCAATATGTTTTATGATATTCTTTCTCCCTATTTAAAAGTTTTATTTAATGTTGGGTTTCAATCATCTCTCATTTTCCTGTGGTTCTTTAGTATTTTCCTAATAGCTCTTTTAGAATTTACTTATCTATCTATAATATTTAGCGCCAACTAATGGACCTCGAATTTAGAATATATGTATGTATAAGTGTATATATATATGTGTGTGTGTGTGTTTGTGTGTATGTATATATATATATGTATGTATATATGTATGTATATATGTATGTATATATATACATATACATATATATATACATATATACATATACATATATATATGTATATATGTATACATATTTATACATATGTGTGTATATATATATATGTATGACAAAGTATACTATGAAATGTGTGAGAAAATATATTGATTAGGTTGCATTGTCGAAAGAGAAATTATGGTGCTGGTTTGATAGAAGACTATTGTAAAAATTGTTGCCTCTGCCTCTCTTTCAAGTACCCCATAACAAACTGTTCTTCATGATACTCGTTTCTCAATTCCCCATGGAAAACTGTTCATTATCGTATTTTGCATAAGAATAAGAGGTTAATGATAGATATTTGAGAACCCACATTAAACATATTCATACAATTCAAGCAGTGTATGTGAGAGTTGGCTTGTGAATAAAAAATTTGAGCTACATTATTTGGTAGTAAGCCAATATTAAATAGAACTTGTAAATGCAATGGGTAGTAATAATCTATGCAAAATGGCTATAAGGCCAAAGAGTTCATTGGAAATTCAAGCTACATTACTTGACACTAAATATTATAGAGACATAGACAAGACTTGCCTGGGGTTTTTAATGACGACATGGACCTTACCTCTTTAACAAAGGATGTTCCTAAATGTTGCTGATTGGTCAATAAGGATTCCAAAAAAATTATGAATTTAGAATTGAAAAGGAAACTGTTACATAGATTGGTTGTTTGTATCAATATGTTTCATGATATTGTTTTTCCCTCATCTGTTTGAGTATCAATATGTTTCATGATATTCTTTTCCACTCATGAGTTTGAAGCTGCATATGACAGATTATTCTATTGTTCTTGTAACAAGGATTATTTTCAATTTTTTAAATTCTAAAATTTTTGTCGTGGTCATTTTCTTTGGATGGAACATGTTATATGTCTTGTATCAATATGTTTCATGATTTTTTTTTTACTCAACTATTTGAAGTTCATGATAATAAAGTGCTCTTCATGATATTGTTTTTCTTAGTTCCCCATAGCATGATGTTCTTTTTTACTCAACTATTTGAAGTTCGTGATAAAAAAGTGCTCTTCATGATATTGTTTTTCTTAGTTCCCCATAGCAAGCTGCTCATTATCATAGTTTGTCTTTTTTATATACTCCATCTTTTAAAGTTGACTTTTTCATCATCTGTTATCTTCCTATTCATACAAGTCAAGTAGTGTATGTAAGATTTGGCTTGTCAATTCAAAATTTGAGCTACATTCTTTGGTAGTAAACCCACATTAAATAGAACTTGTAAATGCAATGGGTACCAATAATCTGTGCAAAATGGTTGTAAGGCCGCAATGTTAATTGGAAATTTGAGCTACATTGCTTGGCACTAAATATTATAGAGAAATAGAGAAGAATTTCTTGGGGTTTTTAATGACGACGTGGACCTTACCTCTTCATCAAAGAATGTTCCTAAATGTTTCTCATTGGTCAATAAGGATTACAAACAAATTATGAATTTAGAATTAAGAAGACAACTGTCACATAGATTGGTTATCTTGTATCAATGTGTTTCATGATATTCTTTTTCCCTCATCTGTAACAAATTGTTCTATTGTTCTTGTAACAAGGATTGTTTTCAATTTTTAAAATTTTGAATTTTTCTCCGTGGTTATTTTGTTTGGATGGAACATGTTATATGTCTTGTATCAATATGTTTCATGATGTTCTTTTTTACTCAACTATTTGAAGTTTGTGATAACAAAGTGTTCTTCAAAACAAAGTATTTATTTTCGTGGTTCAACTCTTGTAAATTATAAAATTTTGTAGACTGCTAGAAACTACAAGCATGCCGTTGATTTGTACCTTTGGGCTATTTGTAAATTTTACATAGATAAATAGATATATGCATATATATATATATATATGTATTGAATTCACCATTTTATATTTAAAAATGTACATATGGGCACATATATATATCCATGTATACAAACCAAGACCAATGTGGCTTGTTTGACAATCCAATAGTAATTTATATGTTCACATGTATATCGAAACAAATGTGTATGGTATCTTTATTCATATTTATGTATACTTTCATTTAGAAAGAGTAGAAAATACCAAAGGACCACAATGCCTCTTTCGACAATCCAACTTAATCGCTATATTTTCTCGCACATTTTGGAGTATACTTTACCATACTGCAACATTGAATATTGCATTTACTTCCTCCAACACCATGGTGTAGCAGCGCTAGGATGCATTAAGGTCATGTGAGAAAAAACTTACCATTCTTCTTCTGTGTATTGATGTAACCAACTCCACCAACACCAAACCACATAATTAGCAAACTCCATGTTGTTATAAATGGCCCCTAGAAACCCCCCCACTGGAAGTACATATGGATAAATATATCTAATTATGTGTGCTTCTTTAAATGTGTAGACAAAGGGAAAATTCAATTCATATATGTACTTAATCATCTTCATTCTTGTTGTTATATATTCTATTGTTTGCATTAAAAGAGATGAAGGCAACATAAACAACTATTAGAAAAACACTTAAGAATGATACCTAGATTGAATAGATGATCAAATATCCACACTAAACATATTCATACAAGACAAGCATTATGTGTAAGAGTTGG
This sequence comes from Sequoiadendron giganteum, assembly GCA_007115665.2. NCBI lineage: Eukaryota > Viridiplantae > Streptophyta > Pinopsida > Cupressales > Cupressaceae > Sequoiadendron > Sequoiadendron giganteum. The sequence goes on from CM021100.1 coordinate 598,947,548, forward strand.
ACTGTCAATTCAAAATTCTAGCTAGATTCTTTGCCACCAAACCCACATTAAATAGTCCTCGTAAATCCATTGAGTACTAGTAACCTATACTTGGCTTCATGGTTGGTTTTATAGTAGATTGAAGGGTTTTAAAACTGTTCTTCTCTGCAATTTGTGTGTTGTTTTACATGGCTGTTTTGTATAAATGATTTATTTATTATTTATGTTTAAATTGTTGTCATGTGGAATCTGTAAGTCATTTTACATCAGTGTTGCAGTGGAAAATAGTAAAATGGTTGGTAGATTATCAATATTTATAGGTTGTCTACTAGTTGGCATTATATGTTGGAATACATTTTTTTTTTTTTATTATTGTGAAATAGAGGTGCCAATCAGTCAACTATAATTACTATATTTCCTGCCTCTAAATGGTTCTAGACCTATGTTTGCGAGATTGGGCTTTGTGAATGGGTCTTTAGAGCCCCCCAAAATTGATTTGGTGACACCTCCTGTAGGTCCCGCTATGGAGTCTGACTCTGAGGGTGCCATCCAACAGTCTCCAGATCATGATTCCGTAAGTTTGTATTTTGTTTTCCTTGTACCTGCTACAAATTTGTTGTTATTGTTTCCTTCCTCTCTTGTAATAAACTTGAACATTACCTTTCAGTTGCTTTACTTTTAGGATGCTCAAATACAAAAAGATATAGTGCATACACTTTACTATTTATGCTTCCAATTTTATTGGCCTTTAGGTGTATACATAGATCGTTGGCCCTAGTAAAGCATATAGATGTGCAAGTACATATGCATTGATCTTTTAGAACACATAAAAATATCTCTTTTCAAACTTTTTTTTCCTTACTTGTTTTATCCATTTGGTGTGATGATGTGCATTTTCCTTGATTAAACTTGTCTTTGTAGGCTACAAAGAAACAATCAACTTTGAATTCATTTGCAATTCAATCAATCGATGCTCGAGATTTTGTTACCTCTTTGGTCCTTCAACTTCTATCCTTCAAAAAATTTGGCGGTGATGAAGGGTAGGTTGAGTGATACAAGGTTGTTTTGTCTGATGGGAACCATATGCAAATAGGAACCCTGCCTTCCAAATGCAATGATTTCTTGTTTTCGGGTGTCTTGAAAATAGGGTCCCTTGTATGTTTAAAAGACTACATCTGTAGGAATGTCTAAGATTCAAGGTGGGATGCATTGTTTGTTGTCTATTTAAAAAAATTCTCTTTCCCCTTCATATGTGCCTAATATAATGTGTCCAATATATTGTTTTTCTTCTTTTCCAAGGCCTTAATCATATTCAACTTAGTTGTGATTAATTCTAATTGTCAAATCATTGGCACCCCTAGGTATCTATTCAAGTAGCAAGAAGAGAAAATGTTGGGGCTAGACTCACTTTCTCCTTCTAAACGAACCCCTAGATTTGGTCTGTAGTTGTCCCCTAAAAAACAAAGCAACCCTCCAAATGTTAGCCCTATTAAAGCTTTGAACATTTATCAAAATATTTGGACAGTGAAAGGGTGTGTAACACATATTAGAGAGATGTACCATTTCCACAAACAAAGAGGTGAATGCCAACTTTTTAATTTTGACATTATAGATATGGAGGGGACATAAATACATATTACTTCTTTCAATGATATTGTTGAATTGCATTACGATTGAGTTGAGGTGGGTGCCACTTATTTAATATCAAGAGGATCAGTCAAGGAAGCAAATAAAAAATTCAATAAATTAAATAGTAACCTTGAAATTGTTTTGGATGAAAAATCAACAATAAAACAGTATGCCGATGAGATTTTCGTGCCAAAAAAAAACCTCTGCATTTGTGTCAGTTAGTGACATAAGCAATTATAGTGATAATAGCTTGGTTGATATTATTGGCATTGTAGTACATGTTGGGTACATATCAACTGTTCGTAGGAAAAATGGATCTCAAACAATCCAATGAACTATTAAACTATATGATATCTCTACTTCTTTCATTGAAGTTAATTTGGGGGGCTCGAGTTGGCAAGAAAAAGGTGATTCCTTGGAGCAGATGTACCTTTCTGGTGATATAGTCATAGTTGTTGTGCGGGGTGGGTGTGTAGGCTACTTTAATGGTAAAGGGTATGTGCAGGATTATGATGGGCCAAAAAGTAGCGATATGTAAGTGATATGATGGCCCATGTGGCTAAAGACTTTTTCTTACCCAAAATTGATGAAAAGAAAAGGGTTTTTAAAGGAGATTCTTAGTTTTCCACCAATATAAATTATGCTCTACTTTGAATTTAATAAATAATTATTATTCATTTTCTATTTGAATTACGACTAAAGTCCTGATTGATAGGTTGAATGAAAAACATCTATAGCTTTCAAATGATATCACATTTTTTGAATCTGAAACATGCGTCACATTCTATGCTTCACATACTATAGGATTAAAATAAAATTGAATTTCATGAAGGTTTGACCAAGTTAAGGTTGTCAGACATACAAGTTTTTATTTTTTTTAAAGTTGTAATAATAAATTCATAATTAATTATTTTCTTGGAAAAAAATTATAAAACAATATGCATCACATTAAGACATGAGTCCTCTACTTATATCTAAAATCCTATAAAA
>CM021100.1:598953251-598998657 GCA_007115665.2 Sequoiadendron giganteum
ACACCCTCCTTGGTTCACAGAGTCTAAAGAGTAGGAGAAAAGGACTTGGGATATTTGCTTGTTGTGGTGGTCTTCTAGCCTCAAAATTTATTGAATATAAGACATGGCATCCCTTTAGAGAAATCCAGGGTCTAGCAAGAAAAAAAACTAACACCGTCTTCATCAGAAAAAATACTTACAATTTTGAGGACTAACTTAAAATATTGATAGTGAAAGCAACAAAATTTGATTTCGAAGCAGAGTTTAAATTGTTGCTTTCAGACATAGTAAAGATATCTACCCTTGCTCCAGAAAAAAGGCTCCACTAGCGAGCCTACGCTTTGACTGCTATTTTAAACTTTCCAACATTTCTTGTACTCTTTCCTTTTTAATGCTGACTATGGGATGTTAAGACTTCTTTTTTACAAATCTGAACATAATTTATTCCTATGTTTGCATATATATAGTTGCACATTCATTGACCTGCCATCCTTTTGATTTTAACATGCTACCCAGATTGTTTTTACTTTGCATTGTGGCTATGATTCTTGATTCTTGTTATATGGTGGAATTTTTAGTTCTTGTATGCATACTATAAATTCCTTTCTTCCATTTATAATCATTGAATACTAGTATTATCTTCAATGGAAAACATATAACAATATTCAAATACTGAAAATGGTTAACGAAGAAATCTGTACAATACTTGTATATATATTTTTATATATTGGAATTTTGAAACCATGTTATTCCTCTTGTGATAATAATACATATACATTTATATCCGTGCATGGATACATATATATTTTGTTATATGTTTGTGTGTAATTACTTTGACTATCATAACTAATATTGAAATAAATAAAAATTAAAATAAATATCAAAGTAATTAATTATCTATTGCCACATAATCATTGGGAACAATATGCCATACCTAAAATTATGGACTGGTATTTTTTTAAAGACTACTTTTTTATTGAATATTAGTAATTAAAGATATGACTAATAACTCTTTAAAAGAGGACAATCCTTTAATCTTCCATATTTTTCATAAATATTATTTAATGCATAACTTCAAGTCTGCAATGTATTTGTATGCATGTGTATCTTAAAATAGTTAAATAGTAATCTACCAATTGATTGATTACCCTAGAGAAAAAATGTCAAATATAGATGTGCATCTAGGTCTAATAAATATTAAATTAAGACATAGGTAAAATTATATCATAACTGAAGCAATCTATAGAACAGTTTTCTTGTTGATTGAAAATTCAAGCTACATTATTTGGCACTATATATTATAGACAAATAGGAAAACTGGCAAAGAGCTATTAAAAATACATTTACTATGTAATAGTTCCCTTGTCAATTCTAAATTTATAATTTTTTTCCAATCCTTATTGACCATTGAGCAACATTTAGGAACATCCTTTGTTGAAGAGGTAAGCTCCACATCATCATTAAAAACCTCAGGAAAATCTTCTCTATTTCTCTATAATATTTAGTGCCAAGTACATGGAGAATATTAAAGGTTGAAAACATTACTAATCCTAACCATATTTTTGTGATGAAAGAAAGAATATTTAATTGCAATTGCTCATATGGTAATGAGTATAACGCCAACGATGCACAAAGATAACTACAAACAATAAACAAAGGGCAAAAAGTATATGTGTATGTATATATGTATATGTATATATATGTGTATGTATATGTATATATATATATATATATATGTATATATATATATGTATATATGTGTATATATATATATATGTATATATGTGTATATATATGTATGCATGTATACGTATAATGTTGATCTATAGAATTCTCTTTTGAGAATTTTACTATTTTTCTCTTCCTCTATATTGTTTTCAAAAATATATAGTCTTATGTACATTGCATTTTTTGTTTAGTATATTATAAGACTCCATGCAATTTGTGAGGCCTTGCCTGGGCCTCTTCACAACAACGGTGGAGTTTGTTGACCACAAGGGTTGGCAGTAGTGGAGTTGGTTTCCTCTCTCAATAGGTACAAAATGGTAAAAACCTGCCATGCACCTCCATTGATTGGTAGTTTGGATGGTTTAACAAGTGTCGTGTTTTACAATCTGCACTGTCTTGTCCCCCCTACTATTTTTTTGAGTTGTTTTCCCACTATCTCTCTAACCATTCCATAGACATCTAACCACTAATATATATTTTGATAGATTGGAATAAAATGTTGCTTTGTAGTAATACGATGCTGGCCTTGATGCAAGCATATAAGGACAAGGAGATATGAAGCCCATCTGTGGAAAAATCCATGCCTAAAATATGCACATAGATGTAACCATAATCAAGGTTTGTTTTATAAATTTATATTTTGATAACTTATACATTCACCCCTTTTCTTTCTGCAGGGCTACATATGCTCTAATACATACCGAAGTTATACATTCACCATTTTTGTTGCTACAAGGCTAGATACATTCCAATACATACCAACATCAAGTATGTTTATAAAGTTATTTGTATACATTGTATGCTTTGAAGAAAAATCTTAGCTATTTCTTTGATGTCTTCCTTTTAATTATATTTATGTATTTCATCTATAAAAAAAAAAATTCTTCGAAACAAGACCTCATGTATATTCTCCTTTTCCTATATTTATCAACATTATAGACATTTTCCATCTTTCAGAGTTCTTTATCAACATTCTCTGTTTAAAAAAAAGTTATTGTAGCAAAAAAAAGCACTAGGAAAAGCAATCCATATATTGAAAGACACAATTTTTTTAGCAACTTTTTCATTGTGTCATATATGATGGAACTGCATCAAATTTGTCATTAGTGTTTCATGCTTTGCCTGGTTGATAGTTTTCCTTAAGCCCATGAGGCTTCATGATGACAATGTGGTGGGGAGGACAACAATCATGTGATTTGATCTTTTTCCTTTCACTGTCATTTTTAGATATATATATATATATATTTACATACAATGTGAACTATATGTGAAAATCAATCCTTTGAAACATAGAAAAATGTACATATACACATATATATTGATGACAAATAGAGTATTTATGTGAGAGGTATCAGAATAACACTTATTTGTTACTATATACTATACACAACCATTCAGCTTTCGTGTTTCAAGGACACCAACTCCACCACCGCCAACCCATGTAATTACCAAGCTCCATGTCGGTACAAAAAAACCTGGTCAAGTCCCTACTAGCCAGGGCATCTATGATGTCGACAAATCCAATTCATGGCTGGGCTAGCAAAAAATCCGGTGGAAACTTCAAGAAAATTCTTAGGCAATGGTTGTTTCGACAATACAACTTAATCAAAGTATGCTTTCCCACATTGCAACACTTAAAATTGTGTTTACTATGTCTGCCCGCATTTACTTCATGTGCCCCCATCCTACAACAATGATAGAATGCATTAACACTCCCGTGGGAAAAGACTTTCCATTCAGCTTCAGTGTATTGAGGCATCTCTAGCGCCAACAAATACAAATCTTAGCTAGGCTAAAAATAAACCTAGTGGAAAGTTGAAGAAAATTGTTGAGAAATGGTTGTTCCAACAATACAACTTAATCAAAGTATACTTTCCCACACTGCAAAACTCAATATTGCATTTACTTTTTCCACCCACATTTAATTTTCTTGCTCCCCATTGTACAACAATGACAAAATGCATTAACACTCGTGCGAGCATATACTTACCATTCAACTTTTGCATATCAAGGACACCAGCTCCACCACCGCCAATCCACGTAATTAAAAAAGTATCTCTAGGGAACTTTTTATCACCATCCCATCTATTGCCTGATATATGATATCACTCCATTAAATTTGTTATGGGTCTTTTATAATTTTCCTTGCTCGGGGGTTTGGCTTGCACCCATGTCACTTTATCATGCAAGTATGGTAGGGAGGAGAATGAGCATGGGTTCTCTTCTTTTTCCTTGCATCATCATATATTGACTACTACAAAAACAAAACATACTCTGTTCTACTAGGTACATTTCTCCATGCTTATACATCTATGCTTTCAACTTGCCAAATTAATTATTCAAACCCAGTTCTTTATGATGACACCTATTTTCTCTATGTTATGGAAACAATAATATGATGTAATAATTTGTCCAAATGTGTATAACACCATAGACTTAATTGGAAATTTGAGCTACATTGCTTGGTATTCAATATTATAGAAAAAAAATACTATGCACAATACCCATGTAAAACGACTTACAAATTCCACAACACAATAGTTTTAAAACCCTCAAATTTGCTATAGAACAAACCTGGGGGTGATGATTCTTAGAATAGTCTAATACCAAACCAACACCGCAATGGGTCTTTCGACAATGCAACTTAATCAATATATTATCTTGCCATACAAACAAAAAACAACGACAATTAGGAGTTTGTTATAAGGAGCTTCAAATAGATGAGGGAAAAAGAATATCATGCAACATATTGGTACAAGACAAGCAATCTATGTAACAGTTGTAAGAGGTATTAGGATAATACTTAAGAATCAGATGTATGTGGTTCTTCAGTGTTTTGGAAATAGTTCTTTTACAATTTACCTATTTCTCTATAATATTTAGTGCCAAATAATGGAGCTCAAATTTACAATATATGCATATATATGTGTGTATATATGTATATATATATGTGTGTGTGTGTGTGTGTGTGTGTGTATTTCATTTATGCAAAACACCCATGCAAAATGACTTATAGATTATGGAGAACAACAATTTTAAAACCCTCCAATCAGTCGCACTAGCAAGTAAATGCAATATTCAATGTTGCAGTGTGGGAAAGTATAGTCCAAAATTTGCAAGAAGAAAAAAAAAGATTCGATTGTATTGTCAAGAGAGCCATTGTGGCATTATGAATATTGTACACACATTGAATGATTAAATTCTTTTTTCTTAACATCTCAATGTTATATCATTCAATGTTGTGATTGTATTGTACTGATTTTTCTGACAACGTAGAAAATACTTATACATGCTGTTTTAAACTCTATTTAAAATTTCACTCTACATAAATACGAATAAACATTGTATACATATCTATTTAGATATACATATGTATATATACATTGGTGTTGCATTCTCAAAATTACCCATAGTGCTCTTTGTTTGCATGTATTGATATGTATATTTGCCTACATGTATATTTTTATAAATCAATCAGGGAATTGAGTACATATATATATGTGCAAATGTATCTATCTATGTTTCAAGGAACTCAATACAATTTTTCTTTTTGTGTATAATATTTAGTAGCAAACAAGTGCTATTCTAATACCTATTATACAATTCCTCTATTTGTCTTCAATGTCTACTACCAAACAATGTAGCTATGATCTTATATCAATATATTTCATGATATTATTTTTCCCTCATCTGTTTCAAGCCCCCTAGGACAAATTACTCAGGGTTGCTTATGACAACTACAGGGCTTCCTACATGCATATGTTGGCGGTGGTGTAGTTGATTGCCTTGATACATGGAAAAAGAAGTCAAGCATCTCACTATGTCACCAATTTTCATTAGACAAGCCAACACTTACAGAGACTGCTTGTCTTGTATCAATATGTTTCATGTGGGTTTCAATTATCTATCATTTATCTCTAATTCTTAAAGCATTTTCCTAATAGTTCTTTTACTATTTCTCTATTTTATCTTGTAGCTTGAATTTTCAATTGAGAAGCCAACTGTTACCTACATTGCTTATTTTGTATCAATATCTTTTATGATACTATTTTTCCTCAGTCCCCCAAAGAAAAATGTGCATTATGTATCAGTACGTGGTCTATGTAACAATTGTCTTGTCAATTTGATGATGATTTTTACTATATTCTTCCTTAGATTGTAGTTGTGTTTTTAATATAGTTAGATTTAAACTCACATTGTGAGGTTAGATGGACTTTTCTACTTATTGTACACATTGTTCTATAAATTCCATCTATCCATCTTTTTCTAGCCATCGTCAAACCCCATTATGCTAATTCTTTACCAAGATATCTATTTTTCACGAACTTGTCAGAACAAAAAAAAACACTCCAATATTACATAACTTATTTCAAAACACCCATGCTTCTCCAAGTTTGTTATTGTGTGTTGTACGGTAAGAGTCCATGAGATTTTCCATGGACCTTACCTATTTTTTTGCTCGAGGCTTTGGCTACAGCCCATGAGGCTTCATGGTGCCAATATGGTAGGGAGGAGAATGAGCGTGGGTTTATGTGATTATGGACAACAATTGAACACCGCTATCATGTGCTTCTGAGAGGACAAACAATTTTATCCCCAAAAACACATGGTGATGGTGTTTGTTGCTCCATTCAACTAAACCATTTGCAATGTCATGGTTGGCCTGGTTTTCTTTTTATACATGACTACATTTTTTACCTTTCTAGTTATTGGTTGTTATTTGTGCCCATGTTTCACACAAAAAATTCTATTTACAATAGATAGTGCTAACCTATTTTATTATATATGTATATTATTTCTTTTATATTGTTGTACAAATATAATAGGCATTCAAAAGAATTAGTGTATTGTAAACTGTTTATTTCAAATTCTTTCATGTTCCTAGTACTCAATCCAATGCAACTCGTCCTTGTTAAACACGATCAACAGTGTATGTAAGTACAAAACTTTCTCATTGTCAATAGACACATTTCGTTCACTAATTGTACAAATTATTGATTATTTTCAGCTTCACATTGTATATATTAATTTTACCCATATACTTACTCACTTTTTATCATTCCTTTTTTTATTTTGCTTGTTTGTGCATTAACATACCCTTGTATTTCATTTGCAGGAACTAGGTATTATTATGCAAAAGGATTTGCAAACCAGGATACCTTTTTTCCTTAAAGTTACCAATCAAAGAAAAGCCAACAATATCAGATATTATATATGAAAACACCAGAGTTTCACCAAGTTTTTTATAATGTAATGTATGATGAAACTCCACGAAATCTCACGTAGTCGTTTCATCCTTTCATTGCTCGAGGGTTTGGCTAGAGTCCATGGGGCTTCATCATGCCAATATGGTAGGGAGGAAAATGAATGTGGGTTTTGTGGTTTCACTTTTAACGCCACATATTTTTTGTTATATAGATTTATGTGTACAAAAATCCTCATATAAATTTAGCTTTGACAAACATACTCTATAATAACATGTTTTCCATGCCATAACAAGTTGTATCGAAGCAGAAATATGTTTCCCATTGTCATACTCTATAATAAAATGTAGCTCATCCTTGTTAAACATGATCAATAGTGTATGTAAGTACAAAAATTTATCATTGTCAATAGACACATTACGTTAACTAATTATACAAATTATTGATTATTTTCGGCTTCGCATTGTATATATTAGTTTTACCCATATAATTACTCACTTTTTATCATTCCTTTTTTATTTTTCTTGCTTGTGTATTAACACACCCTTCCATTTCATTTGCAGGAACTAGGTATACACATGCAAAAGGATTCGCAAACCAGGATATCATTTTCCTTAAAGTTGCCACATCAAAGAAAAGACAATAATATCAGATATTATATATGAAAAAATCAGAGTTTCCCCAAGTTTTTTATTATGTAATATATGATGAAAGTCCATGAAATCTCTTGTGGCCATTTCATCCTTTCATTGCTCAGGGGTTTGGCTAGAGTCCATGGGGCTTTATGATACCAATATGGTAGGGAAGAAAATGAGCGTGGATTTTGTGGTTTTACTTTTAACGCCACACATTTGTTGTTAGATAGATTTATGTGTACACAAATCCTCGTATAAGTTTAGCTTTGACAAACATACTCTATAATAACATGTTTTCCATGTCATAGCAAGTTGTATCGAAGCAAAAATATTTTTTCCATTGTCATACTCTATAATAACATGTCTCTCACGTTCCCTCAAAACAAGGCGTTCCTTTTAATTCAATTACACTAACAATGCAAAATATGTGTTTCATTTCATTGCATTCTTCTTCTAACCCATAAATCAGAAGCTAAAAAATGCTTTTATTCCCAAAATTATGGAGTAGATACTACTTATAACATCTTTCTTTTTTGAAAAGGTCATTTGTGATGACCACTAGGGGAGAGGACCCAATAGTTGAGCACCCTAACTTCATGCTTCTAATTATCCTACGTGGAAATTTCAAATCACTCCCAATTTTTTACAATAGCTTACTTGGCAAGTCCCCTGCTTATAACTAAGGTTTCAAGCCCACATCATCAAATACGATGCCACATCAACATGCTTTTTGTCAAGGTGTCCAAAAAGGCCCAAAAAAAAAGTGAGACCAATACTTGTGCATTCACAACATGTTTTATTGAGCACTGATGTGGAATCACATGATTGGTTGCTTTTTAGGTCAAAGGAACACATTTTGTTTAATTATGGGTAGTCATCATCAACACTAACAACTTTAAAGTTACAACTATTGGTCTAATATTGAAAAAAATATTGGACATTATATAAACAACTACTATCACAACTATTGAAACATGCTTAGGTACTGGGTCCTCTCCCCTATAACTAATATTCAAATAAAAAATGACTTTTTTACTCAATGTTAGTAATGAAAGAGATGACTATACTAATGGAATGACTTTTTTTAAAGAATACTTTTTTATTCAATGTTAGTAATAAAAGACATGGCTAATAAGTCTTTAAAAAAGGAGAATCCTTTAATGTTCCATACTTTTCATGGATATGTATCTTAAGACAATTAAATAATAATCAATTAATTCATTAATTAACCTATGAAAAAGGTCAAATATAGATGTGCATCCAGGTCTAGTAAATATAAAACTAAGACAAAGCTAAAATTATATTGTGTCTGAAATCTTGAACAAATTATTATTATTTAAAAAGTTAATTATTAACAAATTTAAATTTTACATAATTTTTCAATTCTCTTTTTATAAGGATTTTTTTTTTCATACTTAAAATTATTCATTAAAGTGAATTTTAAAGAACTGTTCCACCTAACAATGCAAAATTACATATTAATAAAATAAAAAAAAATTCATGATTAATTACCTCAAATTAAAATTAATGGATAGATTGCAAATAATAACATTCGTTCAAGATGACATATAGTTTTATTCTAAAATTTCATAACTAATTTTCAGCTGATAGATTTCCATTGCGAAACACAAAGACCATTTTACCGTTTCTTATACAAATGGTTCTTAATATGATATTATAAGAACGAACAAGTGGACTATAAAATTAGGCTTATAATGCTTTATAATGTTCATATTAAACAAATATATAGAAAATAATCTTTGTCTCAAAAATATTTGATCTATAATATGTTTAGGTTAGGCTATTCAAATTTAACTTTGAATTCTACATAAAGTCCAAACTCATAAGATCTGCCTTCTACTATGAACTAACGCCACGCTATTTCATATTTTCTTTACTAGCACGATGTCCCTTCCTTCCACCAATCATACAATTACAAATATTATAGGCTTTTTTTAATCTCCCGTTGCACTCGAGAAAAAATTTGTGTTGCACACTACCCATTTAACAACAATTAGCGGTGCACCCTATCGATTGATCATTGCATGCCTGTGCATGCGACTACTAATATATATTCTATTTATTTTAATTTGTATATACATGATCACAACTTGTCATTGTAAAATGTTTATAAAACATAATATTCATAAGGAAATGGCAAAAATACTTCTCTAATACTCACAAATAAAACATTAATGATTATCAGTAACACTACTTAGCTTTGCATCCAATCTGAACGCAGAAAGAAAAAAGTTGATGCGTCTAACATCCACTTTGGAAAAATGTACTACAAAATCATTTTCATGTCACATAGATTGACACTACCGAATTCCGACAGAAACTTTTACAAGTGGAGTGATATTCTTGTAAATTTGAAGGAGACTGAAGATGGATAGAATGATATGCCAAATATGAGTGAAGGACAGAAGACATATTGATGATGGTGTAAACAAATAGAAAACAACGATAGAAGACAATACGTAGAAATGAAAGGGCAGGCGTGAGTAGGAAGATTCCATTCAAATATGGAAGAACCCACACAAATTTGGTGAGGTCCTTGTCATTTTCAAACTTTAATAATTTGAGTTACCATCATTATTTTATGAAAATCTTCATAAACTTATCTTTTATGTGATTTGTACTTGAGGAATTAGCATAGAAGACAATTTGAAGAAACAACACAGTAGGCATGAGTAAGAAGATTATATTCAAACATGGAGGAACCCACACAAATTTGGTGAAGTCCTTGTCATTTTAAAACTTAATTTATTCGAGTGACAATCACCATTTTATGAAAACCCCCACACAATTATATTTATGTGATTTTTAATTTTGATTGGAGATGAGGTAAAAACAATTGTTTGTTTACTTTTGTTTTCTCCTACTTTTTTAATTTCAATTTTTTTTTATAAATTAAATTTTTTATTAAGTAGAAAAATTGTAATTGTGAAGGTTAAAATTGTTATTGAATCATTTAATTTATCTGTATTTTGTTCATGTGTCAAGTTGGCAACCACCTTCTTACTATTTTCATCCTATCCATGTATGATATCATATTATGTAATGTTTTATCTAGATTTAATATACGTTTTTTGAGTCAGTTTTGTTTATCAACATTTTGTGAGTAGTGGTTCATAAGAACTCATTTTTTTTTAATATGAATGGTTCACTTAGCACTCACTGCATACAAGAGATATTTATAGGGGTGAAGCATCCAAACTTCCTTGGAGATCACTCGTACAAAAAGTACTCCATCTCAAGAGAACTTAACCCACTCTACTTAAATATCTCAAGTTTTCAATGGTCAAATAATCAATAGAAATTTTACACCTCAATGCCACTAAAAAGGTATAAATAGTTGTCTTATTTTTACTCGTCAAGATTTACCTTTAATCACTGAATGGATGAATGGAGTTTCCTCTAAGTCCAAGCCCACTTAACTTGCTACACCATGTTTTAAACCTTAAACAAATATTATAAATACATAAAGGAGCTTTTATACAAAATTCTTGAGAGAGATACTTTTATCCATGTTTTATTATCTTCTATTTTGAGTGATTAACATATAATTTGTTTGCGACTTTTGTTCACATTTGTATGGCCATTTACAATAGGCATACCATGCATGAAATGGATTTGATATAACACATTTTTTCTATTTTTGAGGTGTAACTAATACTTGGGGGTTTAAATTGTTGCACAAATAGTTGTCATTGCACCAAAAGATTGACCTATTAATGCCCAATACAACCACTAGAGTTAATGAATCCATAGGAGGTAGTTAAGCCATGTCACAAACCCGAGCGTTGTGCAACACATCACTAGGAGACCAAGGACACACACCTTGCAACAATCCCAACTCATGACCTAGGCTCTAATACCAATTGTTGTACAAACAATTGTCATTGCACCAAAAGATTGACCTGTTAATGCTCGATACAATTGCCAAAGTTAATGAATCCATGGGAGGCGGTGTAGCACCCCTCCATTTTTCTCTTTTGATCGAATAGTGTTATGTTTTGTTATGCCTTATTTTCTGTTAGTAATTTGACTATGGTACTTGCTTACTATTTGATCACTAACTGTAAAGCAATGTGAATGCTATATTTTGATCTGATGGTATTTTATTCTGATGTTATCATTATGGTATGCTTTAGATTAGCATAGATAATATTTGAATTGATGATGTTGTTTTATGCTTTAGATTAGATGATTGATGTTAGATTTGTCAGTTTTGTAACAATGTATTGGTGAAGGGGATGGAATTGCACCACTCGCTTGCGAGCGCCTTGCGATTCCACGATTTCCTCTTCACGGTGCGCTTTATTATGATATATATACATGTTTGATATACTCTTTGTTTGCAGTTTTACAGGTACAAGACATCGACTCCACCTGGTTTCATAGGTTTGAGCGTGTCCATTGCCCAACGGTATTTGATTAGGAGATAGTAGCTAGATTTTCCATGCTAAGTCATCACCTGGGTCATAGCGTGTCATTGGTTTTAAGCCTATTTAGATTGTTTTAATATCGTCCAATTTTGCCTTGTTTTTATTTAATTGCAAGTTAAAAAAGGTAAATAAAAGGCTTTATGTATTTAAGTTGTTTATTAAATTTATCTGGTTTTTATGTTAGAAAATATTATTTAATTAGTTAATTAATTTAATTTAATTAATAAAATAATTTAATCTTGGATTAGATTTATTTTATTGAATTAATTAAATTGAATTAAGCTATTCATTTTGGAAATTAATAGATATTTTGATTGAAATTGGAAAATTAAAAAAAATGTTTTAATTTGCATTTTTTTGAAAATTTGAATGGAAAAAGGAATTTTAAGATATTTATTGTTTTGTTTTTCAAAATTTATGAGGGTGGTTGAATAGATATTTAATTTTTCTATTATTTTGGATTTTGGATGGAGTTTTTGAGGAGAGCATGAAAAATTGAAAGAAAAAAAAAAGGGGGAAGGAAAAGATTTTTGGTTTTGCGGGTGCTTGGATTTGATTCTTGGAGAAGCTAAGTTGGATTGCAAGGAAGAAGCTAGAATCAGTGCACCATTGACAACCTATCAAGCTTTTGGAATCAGGTTTTCTATTTAGTAAATTTGTTTCATTTTGAAAGGATTCCCAATTTTTATTTGCTGTTTGAAAATATTGATATATAAACTTTGTTTGATTTGCAAGAAAAACCCATGTTAAATCTTGCTTCAAAACTTTGAAACCTTTGTTTGGAAATGAACTTCTCAGAAAAAAAATTATATTATTGACTGTAAATGATCATTTTTTAAATTAGTTGCTCTTCTAGATCTATAGTTTTGAATAAAATTGAATATATATATATATATATATGTGTGTGTGTGTGTGTGTGTGTGTGTGTGTGTGTGTGTGTGTGTAGGGTAAGTGCACCAATCTGACATTATTTAGGTGCCAAATTGAAAAAATCTTAAAAAAACCCGAAATAAGCCATTTGGCGCATGCCACATTTAGTGTGTGCCAAATGACTTATTTGACATAAAAGCCAAAAATCGAGTTTCAAACCCTCATTTTGTCTTCAACCTGTGGCTTGAGGAAGAGGATTTCAGGTCTGCAACTCACGCTCGCCAAATCTCTTCCATTATTTGCATCCTTAGCTTGCCATTTTCTATGAAGATGTCGCCAACATGTCAGAGAGGTCGAAGATTGCAAAGAGGTATGTATTTTTATTCTATTTATTTCGAATTTGATTTAGAATGCAAATTTAAATAGATTTTTATAATAAAACTTTGTTCTAATTCTTAGGGAATGAATCTCCACCTCGAAACATTGAGAATTCACAATCACCCCATCATGAAGAGCCTCTTATACAAGAACAACCCAAAACCCCTCCATCAATTCATAGTCATCCTCAAGGAACACAAGAAAATATTCAAAATCAAATTGAAAACAATAAAAGAGACATTCAACAATTAATTGCAAAATTAATCGAGCATGTCAAAACCCACCCTTATAGGAGAGGGATTGTTGAATCATTGAAGTCAATTGTAACTCATGTAGGAGAAATGAGCGAGCAAATGAATTTTTGGTCAAATAAGAGGCATGAGATAAGACAATTTTATGCTAGTGGTTTGTCATATGCAAATGTCAAAAAACTAAAAATTAGCAAAGCCAACTTATGCGCCCTATTTATAGACCCAAAAAACCAATGAACCTTTGTCTCATGCATGCAAGAGGTTCCCCATCCATTGGTGCCACCATGAGTTAATTAAAAATAAATTTTGGGAGCGGTGGTGGATGGTATTTGCCCAACCTCCATGCAATAACCATGAGGTGCCGCAATACATTTTGAAGAAACTCTATTGTGAGTTTGTCCTCAATAAAATGCCAAACTATTTTGACATCTTAGACTTTCAGGGTAGAGGTGGGGGCTCCACACACAATAGACCTGCTATAGTACGTAATCTACAGTTGGCACTAAGAGCCTTAGGTAGACCCATGGTGGAGCATGTCATTGTTCCTTCCATTGTTAAGGACACTGTAGAGGTGGACATGATGAAGTCGATTGGCTCACTCATCCAGACCATTTTACAGTGTGTGATTCCTCTAGTAGAGCCTGGTGTGGAGGAGGCATGTAGGCCCCGAGCTCCACCCGACCATTGTGGCGCTTGTGGTGTTGTTTGCATGTACAATTATCAGGGTGCTCATGATGTACCTACACAACCTACGTCATTTGCATAGGTGATGGCTTTCACAGATGATATTCTGAATGATACATTTGACATTAACACTCAGGTAAAATTTAGAAATTTATTTTAATGTTGTTTATTAAATTATATTTTGAAATTTAAGAATAACTAAATTAGTAGAATTTTGATACGATGAAATTTCAGGGTCGCACTATTCATGAGGCATGCTTTATTCCTACAAACCCTTATACATTATCGACAATGAGTCCACAGGTATGCAACTAGTATTAAAGATATTAGTATTGCATTTGAACAGTTGAATGTTATATTTGAATGTTTGTCTCATAACATGCTTCAAATTTCAAAGAGTTTCTTGGTGCACCTTCTTCCTCCACACCTCACAATTCATATCCTCAAACAATGTACACTCAGGTAACCTTTATTCATCAATGGTGCTGTAAATATATGTGAGCTAGTTATCGTAATTTTGTGTATATACAAATCTAAAAAATTGATGAGAAACACAAACATTGCATTCAAGTATTCCTTGATCGTGTCACATTATGTTCTCCTAATTCACTTTTTGTTCCTTTATTCATTCCTAATCCCTTACCATTAACATTTAATAGTTCACCCTATTTTCCATGATCCCCTCCTAGCCCATCCCACTAATATCTTCTAGTCCATGCTATGTGTCATTATGTCCTTCTACTCCCATCTTATTGTACCCATTATTATATCACCCTAGATGTTCCATGATCCCCTATGTTCCACCCTATGTTCCTTTATATCATCCTATGTTATACCATATTTATCCACGTTTCATCCTAGATAACTCTTCTCTATTATTTCTACACACAGGTCAAGTTCGCACTTTGTGTACTATAGTCAAACCCTAGACACCTCCTAATTCACCCTATGTTGCATTATTCTCTAATAATCGCATCCCATTAACCTCAAATTGTCCACCCTATATATTTATATTCCATCCTAGCCCATTACATCAATCTATACTAGTCCATCCTATGTTCCATTAATCCTTTTGTTGTAGGGGCACCACTCTTTTCTATGTTTCTTCATTAAGTGTCTGATAGTGGTGCAAGAGCACCCATGGGTCTAAGGGACCTAGAATCATTTTTTATGTTTTGTTTCTTTTTTTAATGTTGGAATAAGGTCTCATGGACCATTTAATTTATTTGTAATAGGTCTCCTAGGGATTTGGTGGAGTTTTGGTCTTGATGACCAACTTTTTGTACAAACAAGGTCTCCATCCTCCTTTGTAAGTCTAGTGCATTTTGGAAAATTAAGAAAAAAAGATGCATCAATGTAGCTAGACACCTGAGGGGAGTCATATTTTTCATTTTGAGGATTTTTGGATTCCTTTCACACAATTTGGAGGTATCTTTGTAGGCGGGTTGGTGAAAGTTGGTTAAATTGCCTTAATTAGGCATTAAAAAGTTAAAAATGAAGTCTTTTTGTGTTTCCAATAGCCAACTGATTCAAATTTTAGTTGGAGGAAGTCGGAGGAGGTTGGAAGGCTTCATATATGCCTCTCTTGGTTGAGGCAAGGCTGTTCTTGAATTTTGGAAGAAGTTTTCAATAGAGTTTGCTGATTTATGTGCTTTCTTGAAGAAATTGTTGATCACATACTTGGTACGGTCTATATGTGTTGTTTCATGATCCAAGCATGTAATTCTTGGATAGGTAATTGAATAATGTTTCTTTTGGAATTGGAGTGGTGAGATTCTATTGAGTATTGAGGGATATATCTTAATTTTACTCCCAGGTGGTCTAAAAACCCTCAAAATCAGGGTTTTGAGTGAATTATGGGTGTTTCTTCCATCCCCACATTGTAGAGTTACTAAATCCTTGGTGGGATGGAAGGTATATGCCTATAATATTATGTCCTCAATGTCTTGGACAATGGAAGGCTCATTGGAGGAAGTGTTTTGAGATTCTTGGCTTGACATCTCTATGTGGCAAGCTTAATTAACAAGCAAAAAAGTGAGTTTTGCTTGGTTTCTAGAAAATATTTTTGGGGAACACTTAGGAATGATGGTAATAGGTGTGAAAAACCTATAGGAGTTTTCTTTTGAGCTTTGGCGTGAAGGGGAGATCCAATATATTCAAGACTCAAATGTAGGTCTGTGATTTAGGCCTCTTGGAGCAGCGGTAGAAAAGGTCATTGTGAGTTATGCCTTGACAATCAAGAGGAAAGGTTTTGGAAATTTGTATAATACCCCTCCATTTTGTCCTTTTGATTGAACAGTGTTCTACTCCTTTATGTTGTACTTTTTTTTAGTACCTTGACTATGGTATTCGGCTGTTATTTGATCGCTATCTATAAAGCAACGTTAATGTTATCTCTTGATGTGATGGTATTTTAATATGATGTTATCTTTATGTCATGTTTTGAATTAACATAAATGGATATTCAAATTAATGATGTTTATGCTTTGAATTATATTAATATGTTAGATTTGTCAGTTAGTTACATTGTATTGGTGAAAGGGATGGTATCACATCACTAGCTTGCGAGCGCCCTGCGATCCCGTGATTTCCTCTTCACGGTGTGTTTTAATTATGACATGTTTATATGTGGGAGAGGGAGGCGGTGCTAGGGGCTCACCTCCCCACTGTGCCCCCCATGGGAGATGTGTGGGAAGGGAGCCATGCCTAGCGCGGCCTTCCCACCCCACGTTGTGGTTGTTGTGGGAAAAACCACCACCACTGTTGGCGACGCTGTTACACATCACCTCCAACAATGGGGATGACTATTCACACAGCTGCTGCCCAGTCTTTGGTGCGGCATCCGAAACCCACGCCCATTCCTTGGTGCACGAACCGAGACCTTCGACGAGCTTTTCTATAAAGCAAAAAACAAATATAAACAAAATAAAATTTGTTATTTTAAATTTATTTATTATTCTATTTTATAATAATAAAATATGATTTTTAAATATTTTATTATTATATTTTATAATAATAATTAAAATAGGTTTAATAATAATATTTAATTTTATTATTATATTTTATAATAGGTTTAATAATAAAATATGTTACAGTATTATTTTATTATTATATTATATAATTTTAAAATATTAATATTCAATATTGCACAATTTTGCCTCATTTAATTAAATGGATATGTATATATATTTTTTATATATATACATGTTTTAAATTATGTTTTTTTTTCCTTGTGGCATGATTTAAATCAGATTGAGCAAATTTAAACGTAATGAATTTATATCATTGTTTTTTTTTAATACATTATTTCAAAGGAGATTTAGTTTTGAATTCTAAATGGCTATTTTAGACTGAAGAAACAATATTTATTTTAAAGCAATGTATTTCGCCTTGTGGAAATTAACTAGTTAGTGGATCATGTATCTAAATGCTAATAGGGAAATTAAATGGTTAGTATTAATTTCTTCCTTATTGAAATGGCATATTTAATTAAGTTTATCTAATGCAACGCATTACTGAATGTTAAGGAGTATATGGATTTAGTGAATCCAAAGTAGATTTTAATGCTCGCCTTGATTATGAACTGTTTATGTTATCATTTGGGAATTGTGGGTCATAGCCTTTGACAAGTCTTCCAGTTGGGTTTTCAAGGTAGTAGGTTGTCGTAATGTGTTGGTCAACCTTCGGATTGCCTTGGGTAGTGTGTTTAACCAGTTTGTTACCCGATTTCTATGAATGGGGATGTTTTGTGCCTCTTGGATTAGGAGTGGACTATGTGAGTTGTGCCTCCTTGTAAGGAGTGGCCTTGTTATCTTTGTACCTCTAATGTTTGGAGAGGGTTTTGACTTATGTCGCCTCCTGAGAAAGGAGTGGTCGTGATATCTTGTTTGTTTGCACCTTGGCACCCTTGGTGATTGGGTTTGTTTGGTATGTTGTAAAGTAGAAGAGTGGCTTCTGTAGGGGCCAGAGCCCAAAGAGGTAAATTGGATAACCTTTGGAGGTGGTTTAATTAATTGATAACTAAAATAATACTTAGAAAATTAGGTGGTACTTCTCACTAATCAAGATAATTATGCCTCACTCATAGAAACAAGGGCTCATTTAGACTTGGATGAGTGGGAAGGCCTGGAATGGCAAGGTCATCTATCTTGTATGTACGAAAGGTATTTGATTCCGCATGAGTGAGTATGGGGGTCGGGATTCAATAGAGGTCACCAGGATAACCCTGTGTGGGGGTCGGAGCCTATGAAGATTCCCAGAGGTAAACCCATGATGAACTGTGTGATGACACTCTGTCTAGGACAACAGTTGGAACTTTCTATTGTGTGTATGGTTCTCATAACATACTTGACCTACTTAATTTTTGGAAGCAATGTGACCATGTAGAGTTGTACTTGTGTTGTACATGTGATTAGTTGTTTCAGTTTGGTTAAGTTTTGTGTTAGTCTGTGTCTAGAGGTAGATGGCCTTGGCTAGGATTCCTTGTTACTATCTCCTAGCACGGGGGGTGGGCCTTAGGGTTCCACTTGGTTGGGTGGTGTGCACATTAATTCATTGGGCTTTCTTCATGTTCATGTGGATGAGACTTCCAGTTGGAGAGCTTGTTGGATTCAGTTTCAGTTCTTGCTTTATTTCATTTCAGTTGTTCTTGTAATTTATTACCCCTCTATTGTTATCAAGGTGGAAGTTGTAATTGTAATTATGTGTTTTGCACTTACCTCATTCAGGGAATGAGAGTTATAACCCTATTGTTTAATTATAATTAATGAAATTGAAAGTTATCTCTTATGCTTGATGTAAAATTATCTTATTTGGAATGTATGTGTTATTTTATTAAGTAAATAATTGTCATGGAGTATATTCATGGATTTTGTTGAGGTTCCATATAACCTCTATCTCATAACCTTAGAGGTTGTTGGCATTAGTTAGTGAACTTGCTTATTATTTGTACTTAAAAAAAAAAAAATTAGTCCGTTTAAGTAGTTATTTACAACTTCCTCTAGGGTTGCATGGTGGGGCCTTACACATGGTATCAGAGCCTAGGTTTAAACACTGGGTACTCTAGGATTATGATGGAGCCAGTAAGCTTTCCATTGTGTAGGTTTTAAGTTGTGTACCTTGCCTAATACCTTAAAGTTTCTATGCAGGATTATGCCTCCCAGACGTAAAAGAGGTAGAGGGCATGGTCGTGGTCGTGGCCGTTTAGATGATCATGGTGAGAGTCAGCATGAATCTCCTCCTTGTGTATCAGTTGTTCCAGATCAGGAAGAACCTCAAGCATCTTAGAATGCACCTGAGGTCAAGGATCGTCAACAGGATCCAACAGGGATTGAGGCTGCGCGTAGAGCGCTTGAGGAGGCTTTGGCACTCCTTGGTCTGAGGCAGGTAGAGGTTCAGGTTAATCCAGTTGTGAGGGATGTTCCTCCCCAGTCTAAGTCACACATGAGGGACCTACTCAAGGCACATCCTCCATTATATGATGGATCAGGTACTAGTTTAGAGGCTGATACTTGGCCTATAGAACTGGATAGGTGTTTTTCCATGCATCTGTATGGCAGTAACACCAAAGCTCATTATGCTATCATGCAGCTGAGAGGGTTCACATCCACATGGTGGAGGCTAGAGGAGCAAAAACTCCATATTGATATACACTCAATATCTTGGGAGATCTTCCTAAAGCGATTCAGAGCTCGGTTCTTATCTGAGCATTGGCATCAGCATCGAGGTGACGAGTTCTATGCCTTGTGCCAGATGGATTTATTTGTTGAGCAATATGAGCGATGCTTTTATGAGCTCAAATAGTATGCAAGGATTGGTGACTATGAGAGTATGTTGGTACACCATTTTTTCAGGGTCTTAAATGCTCATCTCAGCGGTGGTGTGAGGGTTTTCGAACCCAAGACCATGGAAGTGGTAGTAGAGAAAGCACGCCTTATTGAGGAGAATCTGAATACGACACTTGGAGGTCATGTGGGTGTACATATTGGTAGCATCCTAGCAGTAGGATCTAGTGCTTGAGGAGGGCAGCCTCAAGGAGGTGCACCTTCTCGATCTCAGTAGGGACCATCACAAAGTGGTTAGCAGCAGGAGAGTGCGCTTGGAAAGTGTAAGGACTCTCAGCCATGTCAAGATGATGGTGGCTCTTCACTTAGGAGGAACATAAACTAGAGGTGTGAAAAACGTTTCAGCTATGATCAGGTAGCTTAGAGTTCACAGTCTACCTTCAGGGATAGTGCACAATAGTCTAGCGCACCATCTAGAGGTAGAGGTTATGGCAAAGGTATAGGATGTTTTGCTTGTGGCCAACAGGGTCACATAGCTAGAATGTGTCCCAACAGGGGCACATCTAGGTTTTCTTAGGGACCAGCGGCATCTGAGCTGACAGTTGGTGATGCATGTAGATCTCATCGAGCTTATGCTGTGGTTGATGATCGTCAGCCTGGGTATCAGGGAGCCGTCATTGAGACTTTTGGAGTTGGTCGTCTAGTGCAGTATGCTCGTCTGCAGGGGTCGAGGTTTTCATTTATATGTAGTTTGTATGAGGGAGTTATATCCATATTGGATTGCAGGCTTCCAGGAGTAAGCCTAACCCTAGGGGGGGAGGATGTAATACCCCTCCGTTTTGTCCTTTTGATTGAATAGTGTTCTACTCCTTTATGTTGTACTTTTTTTTAGTACCTTGACTATGGTATCCGGCTATTATTTGATCGCTATCTATAAAGTGACATTAATGTTATCTCTTGATGTGATGGTATTTTAATATGATGTTATCTTTATGTCATGTTTTGAATTAACATAAATGGATATTCGAATTAATGATGTTTATGATTTGGATTATATTAATATGTTAGATTTATTAGTTAGTTACATTGTATTGGTGAAGGGGACAGTATCGCATCACTCACTTGCGAGCACCCTACGATCCCGTGATTTCCTCTTCACGGTGTATTTTAATTATGACATGTTTATGTATGTGGGTATACTCTTTGTTCACAGGTTGACAGGTACAGGGCATCGACTCCACTTGGTTCCATAGGTTTGAGCGTGTCCAATGCCCAATGGTATTCGATTGGGAGATAGTAGTTAGGTTTTCCATGCCAAGTCGTCACCCTAGTCATAGTGTGTCATCAGGTGTTAGTCGGGTTAAGTTGCCTTAATTTTGTCATCTGGCTTTGATTTCAGTTTAAAGTTGCAAGTTAGAAAAATGTTAAAATATATGCTTTTATAGTTAAATTGTCGATTACCTCATTTGGTTTATGTGGAAATGTAATTCATTTTATTATAAATTTAATTGATTAATAAATAAATTAATCATTGATTAAATCTATTTTATTAATTAATTAAATTTATGTTGTTGAAATAAGTTAAATTGTTCATTTTGAAATTATTGTTATTTTGGTTGAAATTGAAAATTAAAGAAAATATTTAAAAGTCAAATTAGAAAATTTGAATTCAAAAATTGGAAAAAAGAAAGAAAGAGATATTTGCTATTCTGTTTTCAGAAATTGATGAGGGTGGTTGTAGGATTTTTTTGGAAGAATTTTTCTTTATTATTGAATTTCCTTCACAATTTTGGGGATCATGGAATTTGGGAGAAAGATTGAATTAGAAAGAGGGAGAAATTCTTCAACTTTGTGGGTTTTGGATTAAAGCTTGAAGAATTGGTGAAGCTAAAGTGGGAATCAAGGCACCATCAGGATCTTCTCTCAACTTAAAAAAAAAGTAGGTTCATATCCTTGTAATTAGTTTCTTTTTGAAATTCAATGGTTTATGTGTTAATGGGAAATCATTTGTAATCTGTTGTTTGTGTGCAAAAAAAACCATTCAGATTCTTGCCTTCAAGTTTGAAGAACACCTCTCTCTTAGGAAAATTTTGCTTCAAAATTTAAATGAAATCTTGTATGCAAATTAATATCTCAATTCTATTTGTTCTTCATTGGTTAAAATCTCATTTCGATGAATGAATATATGTATATATATATATATATATATATATATATATATATATATATATATATATATATATATATATATATATATATACATATACTTGTATATATGGTTTTTATAATTTCCCCTTTGTAGGGTTATGCTGGCAAATTTTTGTCACAAATAAAATTTATTAAAAAAAAACCCCTATGGCGGATTGATATCGACGCTTTTTCTTTTGTGTAGTTCTGTCGTTTTTGTTTGTTTATTATTTTAAAAAAAAAAAAATTATGTGTGGGAGAGGGAGGCGGCTCTGGGGGCTCGCCTCCCCACCGTGCCCCCCATGGGAGATGCGTGGTAAGGGAGCCGTGCCCAGCGCGACCTTCCCAACCCCCGCCGTGGTTGATGTGGGAACAACCACCGCCACTGTTGGTGGCGTTGTTACACAACGCCTCCAACAGTGGGGATGACTGTTCACACAGCTGATGCCCAGTATTTGGTGTGATGTCCGAAACTTGCGCCCATTCGTTGGCACACGAACTGAGACCTCGGGCGGGCTTTTCTATAAAGCAAAAAAAATATATATATAAAGAAAATAAAATTTGTTATTTTAAATTTATTTATTATTATTATAGTTTATAATAATAAAATATGTTACAGTATTATTTTATTATTATATTATATAATTTTAAAATATTAATATTTAATATTGCACAATTTCGCCTCATTTAATTAAATGGATATGTATATATATATTTATATATATATATATACATGTTTTAAATTATGTTTTTTTTTTCTTGTAGCATGATTTAAATCAGATTGAGCAAATTTAAACATAATGACTTTAATTATATCATTGTTTCTTTTTAATACGTTATTTCAAAGGAGATTTATTTTTGAATTTTAAATGGCTATTTTAGACTAAAGAAACAATATTTAATTTAAAGCAATGTATTTCGCCTTGTGGAAATTAACTAGTTAATGGATCATGTATCTAAATGCTAATAGGGAAATTAAATGGTTAGTATTAATTTCTTCCTTATTGAAATGGCATATTTAATTAAGTTTATCTAATGCAATGCATTACTGAATGTTAAGGAGTATATGGATTTAGTGAATCCAAAGTAGATTTTAATGCTCGCCTTGATTATGAACTGTTTATGTTATCATTTGGGAATTGTGGGTCATAGCCTTTGACAAGTCTTCCAGTTTGGTTTTCAAGGTAGTAGGTTGTTGTAATGTGTTGGTCAACCTTGGGTAGTCCATTTAACCAGTTTGTTACTCAGTTTCTATGAATGGGGATGTTTTGTGCCTCTTGGATTAGGAGTGGACTATGTGAGTTGTGCCTCCTTGTAAGGAGTGGCCTTGTTATCTTTGTACCTCTAGTGTTTGGAGAGGGTTTTGACTTATGTCGCCTCCTGAGAAAGGAGTGGTCATGATAGCTTGTTTGTTTGCACCTTGACACCCTTGATGATTGGGTTTGTTTGGTATTTTCTCAAGTAGAAGAGTGGCTTATGTAGGGGCCAGAGCCCAAAGAGGTAAATTGGATAACCTTTGGAGGTGGTTAAATTAAGTGATAACTAAAATAATACTTAGAAGATTAGGTGGTACTTCTCACTAATCAAGATAATTATGCCTCACTCATAGACACAAGGGCTCGTTTAGACTTGGGATGAGTGGGAAGGCCTAGAATGGAAAGGTCATCTATCTTGTCTGTACGAAAGGTATTTGATTTCACATGAGTGAGTATGGGGGCTAGGATTCGGTAGAGGTCACCAGGATAACCCTTTGTGGGGGCCGGAGCCTATGAAGATTCCTAGAGGTAAACCCATGACGAACTGTGTGATGACACTCTGTCTAGGACAATAGTTGGAAATTGTTATTGTGTATATGGTTCTCGCAACATACTTGATCTGCTTAATTTCTAGAAGCAATGTGACCATGTAGAGTTGTACTTGTGTTGTACATGTGATTGGTTGTTTTAGTTTGGTTAAGTTTTGTGTTAGTCTGTGTCTAGAGGTAGATGGTCTTGGCTAGGATTCCTTGTTACTATCTCCTAGCACGAGGGGTGGGCCTTTGGGTTCCAATTGGTTGGGTGGCATGCACCTTAATCCATTGGGCTTTCTTCATGTTCATATGGACGAGACTTCCAGTTGGAGAGCTCGTTGGATTCAGTTTCAGTTCTTGCTTTATTTCATTTCAGTTGTTCTTGTAATTTATTACCCTCTATTGTTATCAAGGTGGAAGTTGTAATTGTAATTATGTGTTTTGGACTTACCTCATTTAGGGAATGAGAGTTGTAACCCTATTGTTTAATTATGATTAATGAAATCAAAAGTTATCTCTTATGCTTGATGTAAAATTATCTTATTTGGAGTGTATGTGTTATTTTATTAAGTAAATAATTGTCATGGAGTATATTCATTTTTTTTGTTGAGGTTCTATATAACCTTTGTCTCATAACCTTAGAGGTTGTTGGCATTAGTTAGTGAAATTGCTTATTATTTGTACTTAAACAAAAAACAAAAAGTAGTCCGTTTAAGTAGTTGTTTGCAACTTCCTCTAGGGTTGTGTGGCGGGGCGTTACACTTTGTAGGGGTCCATGTGGGATGTATGAATCCATGGGTTTGATGTCTTGACAATCCTCCATGTGGTTTTTATTCTGACTTTCCTACCGAGTAAGGGCTGCAAGCCTTAAGAGGGAGTGAGGTCTAAATCACCATAGTGATAGTTGTTTGTTGAAACCTAAGTGCTAGAGGGTTGTTGAACCTTGTTTTATCCTAATGTGACATGATCCAAATTCTTTCAATATTTTTGGGTGGCCTGAGCTGTGAACCCTAGGTGTGTGGGAGTTGATCACTTAGAGAATAATAGAGTTTATGACTCCTTGTAAGAGTATTTGAGAGAAGCATTGAATTGGATATTCTTTTCCATCATAGTTGTGCATTTGCCTTTCCTACCACTCTGCATCATAGTGGTATCAGAGCTTGATTTTAGGTAATTTTTGAAGGGAAGACATCATACCCCTAAAACAACATGGACCGGTGGTTGCAAAGGAGTTGAAGGCCTTGAGATAAGAGGTAGAGGCCTTAAAGGCAATGAAAAAAAGAAGAGGAGTGGCCATGGAGGAAGATAGTTCATCTGAAGAAGAGCCAGTGGGTGAAGGACCTACAGAAGGTGGAGAGAACCCTCAGGGGGAAGAGATACCCCCTCATGAGAGAAGAATCCTTAAAGCATTGCAAAAATCAAGAGGAGAGTCCTCTGAAGTGAAGATTGACCTACCGGTGTATAGTGGAAAGATGGATGTATAAGAAGTGTTGGAATGGGTAGAGGCATTGAATAACTATTTTGAATATAAAGAAATGGAAGAGAACAAGAAGGTGAAGTTTACCAAAACAAAGTTGAAGGGATTCGCCTTGACATGGTGGAATTTCATCCAAGGAGAAAGGGTGAAGATAGGTAAGTCCATGATCAACTCATGGGATAGGATGGTGCATAGGTTGAAGGCAAAATTACTTCCTACTGACCATAAGGTGCAAGAGTTCAAAAAGAGGTAGAATTTGAAGCAAAAATAAATGGATGTTTCATCCTACACTGAACAATTCTTCAAGTTGAGTATGAGATGTGATAATGTAGAAATTGAGAATGAAAGAGTGGCTAGGTATATCAATGGCCTAAGGCTCAACATACAAGATGAGATCAGTTTGGTTGTCCCCAAGACCATGGAGGATTGCATACGAATTGCACATAAGGCTGAAGAGAAGATAAGAAGAAAACAAGAGCAGCAAAATAGACGAAGAGGCAAGAATTTCAGAGGTAGAGGCAGCTTTGGGGGCAGAAATCAGTCCCAAAAACATCAAGAGGAGTCTAATCCTAATGAATCAAGTGGAGAATCAAGAAATAAAGGGGGATTCAGGGGTAGGAGACCCAATGGTAGAGGTAGATTTAATGGAGGGAGAAGTTCCAATCAGTTTTCAGGGAGATGTTACACTTGCAACCATCCTGGGCATCCATCCTTCAAATGCTCTGAAAAAGAAAGGATCAAGCTCTTATGGTGGAGAGAGGAGGAATAAATTGGTACATGAAGATGAAGAAAGTGTGACCTCACCTGCAGTAAACCTCACATCAAAATTTGGAGAGAACTTGATGATTAGGAGAGTGTTGCTCAAGGCACCAATCCCTAAAGAACCTCCACAAAGGAAGGAAATCTTCAGAATCAATTGCAAGGTACAAGGTAAGGTGTGTAAGATATTAGTGGACTCAAGATCAAATGATAATCTTGCTTCAATTGAGATGGTAGAAAAATTGAATTTGAAAATGATTTCTCACCCTAACCCATACAAAGTTTCATGTCTTAGTAAAGGACAACAGGTCTTGGTGAATGAGCAAGTATGGGTAGAATTCAACATTGGTTCATACAAGTAAAAGATCCTATGTGACATCACCCCTATGGACGTGTGCCACTTGTTGCTTGGGAGGCCTTGGTAGTTTGATAGGAAGGCCAAGCATGATGGGGAGAAGAATACATACTCCATTGTGAAGGATGGGGTGACTTACAACCTCACACCTCTCATAGAAGAAGACAAGGAAAATCATGAAGGGCCTAGTGTTTTGATGATGGGCGAGAAGGAGTTCATGAAGACCTTGAAGGAAGGAGGAGGAAGAGGATTCTTCCTAATTATGAAGCCAAAGAGTGAAGATCTTCCCACAAAGAAGAAGGAATATGCACGTAGAGAGGTCCAAGAGTTGTTGGAAAACTACAAGGACATAATGGTAAATGAACTACCTAGTTCCCTACCTCCCATTAGGGATATATAACCACCATATTCATCTAATTCTAGGGGCTATATTTCCCAATAAGGCTGCATATAAGATGACACCTGCTCAGAATGAGGAGATTGCAAGACAAGTGCAAGATTTGTTGGATAAGGGGCTAGTGAGAAAGAGTTTAAGCCCATGTGTTGTTTCGACTATCCTAGCACCAAGGAAAGATGGGAATTGGAGGCTTTGCACTAATTCAAGATCCATTAATAGGATCACAATCAGATATAGGTTACCAATGCCAAGAATGGAGGACCTTATGGATTTCCTACCAGGGGGATCCTACTTTTCCAAGATTGATTTGAAAAGCGGTTATCATTAGATAAGGATCAAAGAGGGTGATGAATGGAAGACAACTTTTAAGACTAATGAGGGCCTCTATGAATGGTTGGTGATTCCCTTTGGGTTGTCAAATTCCCCTAGCACCTTTATGCGCCTTATGAATGATGTATTGAGACCTTTCATTGGAAATTTTATTGTGGTTTATCTAGATGATATTCTTATGTTTAGCAGGTCTAAAGAAGAACATTTAAAGCACCTTGACATGATATTGAAGAGGTTACAAGAGGAGAAGCTACTGATCAACATGGAAAAGTGTGAATTTATGAAGGGAGAACTAGTGTACCTTGGATTTTTCATCTCCAAGGGATGTTTGAAGATGGATCCTTCAAAGGTGGATGTTATTATTACTTAGCAAAACCCAAAATCCATGGGAGATGTGAGAAGATTTCATGGACTTGCAATCTTTTATAGAAAGTTCATCAAGAACTTTAGTCAAATTTGTGAACCCATCTTGGACAACATCAAAGGAGTTAACAAGGGTAAGTTTACTTAGACCAATGAGGCTGATAAAGGATTTGAATATCTGAAAAAGAGAGTAGCACAACAACCTATACTTGTGCTCCCTGATTTTGATAAAGTTTTTACAATTGAACGTGATGCTAGTAACCAAGCAATAGGGGCTATCTTGAGCCAAGAAGGCAGACTGGTTGCATTTTTCAATGAGATGTTGAATGAAGCAAAGAGGAAGTATTCTTCCTATGATTTGGAATTGTATGCTTGGTCCAAGCCCTCAAAAAGTGGAGACACTACTTGTTACCTAAAGTATTTGTTGTCTATACTGATAATCATGCTTTGAGTTTCTTGAATGCATAGGATAAACTCAATCATAGGCACATGAAGTGGGTGGAGTCTTTACAAGCCTATATATTCACAATAAAGCATAAGAAGGGCCAATCAAATAAGGTGGCAGATGATCTTAGTAGAAGGGAACTTGTAGTGCAAGAGATCCAACTCCAAATTATGGGGGTTGATGCATTGGAAGACATGTATCATGAAGATGTATATTTTAAGGAGGTATACAATTTTTGTGATCAACATTTGATTACTTCTCATGGTGAATACTCTAATTTTCTGTTGCAGAATGGTTTTCTCTTCAAAGAAAGTCAATTGTGTGTGCCTAAGTACTCAATGAGGGAGAATATTATAATGGAGAATCAGATTTGAAGAAGAGGGATGTTCAATACAAGGTTGGAGATTTGGTGATGGATCACTTGAAGAAGGAGAGACTTCCAAAGGGAAAGTATACTAAACTCATGATGAAGAAGATAGGACCTTGCCAGGTGGTCCATAGGTTTGGCCAAAATGCTTATGAAATAGAGCTACCTCTTGGGATGACAATCTCTCCTATCTTAAATTTTTCTGATTTGTATCCTTTCAAAGCTTCTATGAATGTAGGGGATGCAGCAGGTCCAACACCAATGGAAGATCAAGATTGGGTTAAGGAATTACCCCCAAGCCAACCTATGACTCTTGAATGCATCAAGACACCAAGGAGACAAAGAGGACTAGAAGGAAGGTCTACAAGGAGTATTTGGTTAAGTAGAAAGGTCTACTTGAAGAGGATGCCACTTGGATGTCTGAAATTGACATTAAACAGCATGGGACTATTGTAGAAGACTTGATCTCAAAGAGGACTTGAGATCTTTTTCTTGCTTGGGAGTATGGTGCAGGAGCATCCATGGGTCTAAGGGACCTAGAATCATTTGTTATGTTTTTTTTCTTTGTTTAATGTTGGAATAAGGTCTCATGGACCATTTCATTGCTTTGTAATAGGTCTCCTAGGGATTTGGTAGAGTTTTGGTCTTGATGACCAAATTTTTGTACAAACAAGGTCTCCATCCTCCTTTTGTAAGTCTAGTGCATTTTCGAAAATTAAGCAAAAAGGATGCCTTGATGTAGCTAGACACCTGAGGGGACTCATCTTGTTCATTTTGAGGATTTTTGGATTCCTTTCACACAATTTGGAGGTATCTTTGTAGGTGGGTTGGTGAAAGTTGGCTAAATTGCCTTAATTAGGCATTAAAGAGTCAAAAATGAAGTCTTTTTGTGTTTCCAATGGCCAACTGATTCAAATTTCAGTTGGAGTACATTGGAGGAGGTTGGAAGGATTTTTTATATGCCTCTCTTGGTTGAGGCAAGGCTATTCTTGAAGTTTGAAAGAAGTTTTCAATAAAGAGTTTGTTAATTTCTGCGTTTTCTTGAAGAAATTGCTGATCCCGTACTTGGTACAGTCTTTACGTGTTGTTTCATGCTCCAAGCCTATAATGGTTGGATAGGTAATTAAATAAGCTTTATTTTGGTGTTTGAGTGGTGAGATTCTATTGAGTATCAAAGGAGATATCTTAATTTTACTCCTAGGTGGTCTGAAAACCCTCAAAATAAGGGTTTTGAGTGAATTATGGGTGTTTCTTCCATCCCAACATTGTAGAGTTGCTAAATCCTAGTGGGATGGAAGGTATATGCCTATACTATTAAGAGGGAGTGAGGTCTAAATCACCATAGTGATAGTTGTTTGTTGAAACCTAAGTGCTAGAGGGTTGTTCAACCTTGTTTTTTCGTAATGTGACATGATCCAAATGCTTTCAAGTTTTGTGGGTGGTCTAAGTTGTGAACCCTAGGTGTGTGGGGGTTGATCACTTAAATAATAATGGATTTTATGACTCCTTGTAAGAGTATTTGAGAGAAGCATTGAATTGGATTGTCTTTGCCATCATAGTTGTGTGATTACCTTCCCTACCACTCTGCATCAGATAGGCAAGGTGTGTTAGGATGTTTGAGTTGAGTCCTTGAGTCTTAATAAGGTCCAATGTGACCATTCTATTTTAATTGATCAAATTTGAGGGGCTCTTGTATTCATCTTGTAAGGTTTGCAAATCATGTGGAAGGAATTGTCAAAGCTGACAAGGGGTGTCAAGGTAGATAGGATGATGTTTTCTTGAGTAATTCATGATTTCTTAGTTGAATAAGGTCTCATTAGACTATTTTTAATAGTTTGGTAGTTTAAGAGGGTCTAGGAAAATATAAATAGTCAAAACTTGAAAGTGCCAAATTTGTGAGTTGCATAAATGCAACAAATTAAAAATGCAACGGTCATGAGAGGTTTAAAAAGTAGTTGTAAGGCTTTTGGGCATTGGTTTGATGAGGAGAAGCCTTTAAAAAGGCATGACAACTCATTTTGTAACGTTGGCTTGAATTTTGAAGCATTGGCAATAAGAATATCTATGTTTTTCATCAAATTTCTGAGTTTTCTTGTCATTTGCAGGCCTATACGAGCCCGCACAGATTGATTGTGCCATGTAAATTATTTTACTTTGTGGTGTTAGGTGTTAAAAATTTTTTGGAACAATTTTGGGGGAGATCCATTATGATTTGTGGTAAATATCCTTGTTTTCCTGTGACAGGCTGAAGACACATTGTTTGAGGGTTTTGTAACCAAAATTATGATTTAAGGTCCCTTACACCAAATGTTCCTACTGTAACTAGTGTAATGGGCCCTAGGGAGTTTGAGTAGGTTGTAGGTTGCATGATTAGAGTTGTGGAGAAGGAACTGAGGAGATAAACCTATTATCTTGATGAGTTTTGTGAAGAAAAACACATGAAGATGGAGCCTTGGGTCTAAGGTTTTTGGAAATCAATGAGAGTGTGGAATTTTTTTCCAACTTTTGGGCATATTGGGGTTAGAATATACATGTCTGAGTTGGTGGCATGGTCTGGGAGGTTGTGCAAGTGGGACTTTGAATAAACCCTCTTGACTTGGCATGAAATTGAGGGTTTTGGAGTTTGCTATGTTGGATGTGTCAAACCTGGGTATTGATTGTGGTTTTAGAGGTTTGAGGGTATAGGAAATTCTACCCCAAGGTTTCAAGGGTTTGTGTTAAGTTTAAAGGTATGTTTCTTTGTAAATCTGGACAAATTCATGGCCTAGAACAACGTTGAGGGTCTAATTTCAAGGGATTGGTCCAAAAGACTTGTATCTAGTTAAGAGGTATGTTGTATAACTCTGAAATGGGTATCTGAATCCACCTTCTAATTTTCAAGTGTTTTGGAAAGCATGGGAGTTAAAGGCCAAAAATTGAGTTTGCACTACTGTTAGGTTACATGGGTGAAAGTGAGAAGTTAGACTCCCGATTGTTGTCAAGCTTTGAGGATTGTTTGGATAAATCTAATAGTCCATTTTAATCTTGTTAGATGCCTCTTGAATGCAAGTTATCACTTTGAATGAGTTTGAGCCCCCTCTTTGCATCACCCTTCTATTCCCATTTCATTACCCTCTCTTATTTGACCTTATGTTCAATTATCCCCTCTTGGTCCTTATATCAACATGATACTTGAGATATTTTTTCATTTGTAGATGTTGACAAGAGATTTACCTGGTGATGTTGGTGGCATGATGGACCATGGAGTTGTTGCAGCAATAGCTAGTTTTTATCCATTGAGAGAGGTATGGAATAGATTAGTCAATTTGACATTATATTTTCTCTTTTATGGTCTATTATAGAAAGTTTTCATGATAATTTTATGTAGTTTAATTTATATCTTCATGGTTGCTATAGGTGGTTGTCACTCCAGATCGTGGACATGGTGATGCTATAAATGTGCATGATGACTATATGTATGTAGTAAGTGATTATATATTCTATTATATGCCATTCCACAATTCAATTTCTATGTTTTAACATCTTTAATTTTTATTGTATCAATTGAAGGTCTAGAGTAAAGAGAGGAGGACTCGCGAGTGTGATCGAAAGACAATTGAAGAACCATTCACTCCATCCTACCGAATTTTGAAGGCAACACGAGATCTATTTCCTTCCCCTAGAGGGAAATGACTATGTATTAGTGTTGTTTGTTTTATGCCTATGTGGCATTTTGGAACATATGTTTTGTACTATTGATATATACGTGACATTTTATGTCCATATGGCTCCTTTGTACTAAGCCTGTATGGTTTTTTTGGATATATTGTATATACTTCTATCAATATATATCATTGTATAGCCTTTCGGATTTTTTATTAAAGAAACTCTTATTTTTCTATTGCCATTCTTGAATGATGTTATCATGCGTATCGTGTAATTTTTATGCTTGAATGTTGTAGGCATGGATATTGTTTACATCTAATGCTTAATTAATTACCGTCAAATGCTCAATAAGCCCCATCTAAAGCGTATTGTGTAAATAAGCTCCATTCATGGTGGTTTGTATCCTTTGGAATGCTACAATTAGTTGTGTCTCACCTATTCACATGTATGCTTCACTTATTCACATGTATACTTCACCTATATTATGTGTATTTACATGTATGCTTCATGCTTCTAATGCATAGCAGCAAAATCTTTTGGGGAAAAAATTGACAAACCAAAAGTATAATACTTTGTGAAAAAACTGAGAAAAATTGTACAACAAGAGATAAAAACTTTTTCTTTAAATTGAAAGGTATTTCCATAGCATATAGAGATATATAGAGCAAATAAAATAAATATTTTAACTAATGAATTGTAAAAAATGGAATTTTGTAGTTTATATTCATATCGTTGATTACATTGCATTGCACATCTTTCAAAGTCAAAACATTTCTTCACTTTGCATAACTAATAAATAGATGCTAATAGATGACCAAATTTTAATTACAATATAGTTTGTACAAAGTCAACCTAAGCAGTTATGCAATTTCTTCACATTGCATAGCTAATAACTAGGAGCAACTACCAATTGCATTTTCTTATCATGGCATTCTATGAAACCAAATTTCTTTGAGGTATTTTTAAAAATAGTTCCCTACCTTGTCTATGTTACCACATTTTTCATACATTTCTACCAAAGCATCTTGTCAAACAACTCACTTCCTTGTTGCTATGGCTAAAAGCCTAAAACAAGTGATTTCGAACAAGCTATGGATGCTTCGAAAAAATATATCAAAAGCATAATAGTAAGCAATAGCATAGACAAGGCAGTGAATTGTTTGAAAAAATGTATCAAATAAATGTGGTGATGGAACGCCATGACAAGCCATAGAAAAGGAAGTGAACTATTTCAAAATATGCCTCAAATAAATGTGGTCTCATGGTGACAAAATGCCTATAAAGTCATTTTTACACACTCAACTACTTGCATTTGACAACTTTTTCCCCAAGCGAGAAATCACCACCATGGGAAAAGGCCTCTGAGATAGCAAAAACCGTGAGAGGTTATTGTAGAAGGGCCCAACGTGATCCCATAAGATTAGATGAGAATTTTATAAGCGTCACGGTGTCCGAATACGAACATGTTGAAGTTCGCAGCCATTTTTCTCTTTGGACCCTTAATAGATCGATCCGATTGAATGTAGCTCAAAGAGATTTTGTGTGTTTGGGTACTAAAGAGGACCATGCCTAGTATAAACGTACCCACCCAGATGCATTGGAATAATCCGTTTGGTCACATGAGCTACAGAACGAAAGTTGCACCACTTTGCAACTTTCAACTATTGGCATTTGACAACTTTTTCCCCAAGTGAAAATTTTCCACCACAGGAAAATGCCTCTGAAATAGTGAAAACCAAGAGAGGTTATTGTAGAGGGGCCCAACATGATCTCGTAGGATCAGACGAGAATTTTTTAAGCATCACATTGTCTGAGTAATAGCATGTTGAAGTTCGCAACCATTTTGCACTTTGGACCCTTAAGGGATCGATCTGGTTGAATGTAGCTCAAAGCGATTCCGCGTGTTTGGGTGCAAAAAAGAACCATGCCTAGCGTAAAAATATCTATTCAGATGCGTTTGAACAGTTTGTTTGGCCACACGAGCTACAGAACGAAAGTTGCACCACTTTGCAACTTTCAACTACTTGCATTTGATAACTTTTTCCACAAGTGAAAATTTGCCACCATAGGAAAACTCCTCCAAGATAGAAAAAAATGACAGAGGTTATTGTAGAGGGGCCCAATATGATCTTGTAAGATCAGATGAGAAGTTTCTAAGCATCACGATGTATGAGTAATAGCATGCTGAAGTTCACAACCATTTTGGACTTTGGACCCTTAAGAGATTGATTCGGTTGAATGCAGTTCGAAGTGATTCCGTGTGTTTGGGTGCAAAAAAGGACCATTCCTAGCATAAACATACCTATTCGGACATGTTGGAACAATTCATTTGGTCACATGAGCTGCAGAACGAAAGTTGCACCACTTTGCAACTTTCAACTACTTGCATTTGACAACTTTTTCCGCAAGTGAAAATTCGCCACCATAGAAAAATGCCTCCGAGATAGCAAAAACTGAAAGAATTTATTGTATAGGGGCCCAACTTGATCTCATAGGATTAGACAAAAATTTTCTAAGCGGCACGGTGTTCGAGTAATAGCATGCTGAAGTTCGCAATCATTTTTCACTTTGGACCCTTAAGGGATCGATCCGGTTGAACGTATCTTAGAGCTATTTTGCGTGTTTGGGTGCGAAAGAGGACCATTCATAGCATAAACATACCTATTTGGATGCATTGAAATAGTTCATTTTGTCACACAGGCTACATAAAAAAAATTGCACCACTTTGCAACTTTCAACTACTTGCATTTGACAACTTTTTCCCCAAATAAAAATTCACTACCACAAGAAAATGCCTCTGAGATAGTGAAAACTGAGAGAGATTATTGTAGATGGGACCACCATGATCATGTAGGATCAAACGAGAATTTTCTAAGCATCACGGTGTTTGAGTAATAACATGCTGAAGTTTGCAGCCATTCTGCACTTTGGACCCTTAAGGGATCGATCTAGTTGAACGTAGCTCGAAGTGATTTCACGTATTTGGGTGCAAAAGAGGACCATGCCTAGTGTAAAAATACCCACCCAGATGCATTGGAACAATCCGTTTGTTCACACGAGCTGCAAAATGAAAGTTGCACCACTTTGCAACTTTCAACTACTTGCATTTGACAACTTTTTCTGCAAGTGAAAATTCGCCAGCAAAGGAAAATGCCTCCAAGATAGTGAAAATCGAGAGAGGTTATTGTAGAGGGGCCCAAAATGATATCGTAGGATCAAATGAGAAGTTTCTAAGCATCACGGTGTATGATTAATAGCATGTTGAAGTTCACATCCGTTTTGTACTTTGGACCCTTAAGGGATTGATCTAGTTGAACGTAGCTCGGAGCAATTCCTCATGTTCGGGTGCAAAAGAGGACCATTACTAGCGTAAAAGTACCCATCTAGATACGTTGGAATAGTTCATTTGGTCACATGAGCTGCAGAAAGAAAGTTGCACCTCTTTGCAATTTTCAACTACTTGCATTTGACAACTTTTTCCCTAAGTGAAAATTTGCCACCATAGGAAAATGCGTCCGAGATAGAAAAAATCAAGAGAGGTTATTGTATAAGGGCCCAAAATAATCCCAGAGGCTTAGATGAGAAGTTTCTAAGAATCAAGGTGTCTGAATACTAGCATGCTGAAGTTCACAGCCATTTTGCACTTTGGACCGTTAAGGGATCAATCTAGTTGAATGTAGCTCAGAGCGATTTCGTGTGTTTGGGTGTGAAAGAGGACCATTCATAGCATAAACATACCCACCCAAATGCATTGGAACAATCCGTTTGGTCACACGATTTGTAGAACGAAAGTTGCACCACTTTGCAACTTTCAACTACTTGTATTTGACAACTTTTTCCCCAATTGAAAATTCACCACCACAAGAAAATGCCTCTGAGATAGAAAAAACTAAGAGAGGTTATTTTTGAGGGGCCCAACATGATCTCATGG
This sequence comes from Sequoiadendron giganteum, assembly GCA_007115665.2. Lineage (NCBI taxonomy): Eukaryota > Viridiplantae > Streptophyta > Pinopsida > Cupressales > Cupressaceae > Sequoiadendron > Sequoiadendron giganteum. Next base: position 598,989,260 of record CM021100.1, read on the forward strand.
GTTTAGACAGATATTTCATAATCATCATGGTTTACGAGTAATACCCTGTCAAATACTGTTTCCCTTTTGGACTTTGGACCCTTAAGGGATAGAGCCGGTTGAATGTATCTTAGAGTGATTGTGCTCTCTTTTTGATGGAATTAGGTGGGCAGCAGACTTAACTCTATTTTAGTTTTAGTTTGGTTGGATTTCAAGTGATTTTGTACATTTTAGAAGTCAATTATTGAGGGTCGATCTGTATACCTAGTTTTAAGGATTTTTAGTGCATTAAAATGCAATATTAAGCCTTTCGCCCACTATATGCTTCTGTAACTCGATGGAAAGGCTTAGTTAGGGTTATAAAATATGTGTGCAAGGGAGGAGGATAGAGGGTTTTTAGGTGATGTCGTAGATGTGAAATGGTGCATTTTTGAGTGGAAAATGGTGGTTTAGTGCTAGGGTTTGAAGAAATCTTTGGTGGTAGCGATATCTCTTGAAATTTTAAGCTTGTGTAGACCTTTTTGAAGGTGTTTAAGGATTTGGTTGGTTGTGGGAAGGTTTGAAGTATGGTTTTTCAATAAACCCTTGCGTACACCTCACCCTCAATATTTGATTATCTGATGGTGAATAGGTTGGTCAATAGGTTGTTGTGGGTATTTTGAGCATGCTTTGCCTTGAATAAGGTCAATTAAGACCATTAGGTATGTTTTAGGATGAGTTTTGAGTCTACTGATAAAAAATGTGAAAATTTCAATCTTGCACTAGAAGTTGTCTTTGTAGCCTTTGAAGGAAAATTTGTGTATTTGTATATGAGTGTGCAAGAATGGAGTTTTGTTGATATAATAAGGCTATTTCCAAGCCATTTGTGTGGGTTTAGAGGTCATTAGTTGTAGTCATTAGGTTGGAGGAGTCTAAAGTTGCAAATTTGTAAGTTTCTTAAAGCAACAAATTTGAAATGCAATGGTTACTTGTTTTAAAAGTTGGTATTTAGTTAGTTTAGCAACCTATTAGGCCTACCTTGTAGCGTTACCTTTTGGTTTGTTGTGACTTTACCTTTGGTCATCAAGAAGGGAGGCTTTGAGACTTTGTAGGAGAATCCATTTGTTGTCCAAATCCAGTCGTTTGGGCCTGCTAAAAATTTGTATGTGGTTTTTGTTTTGACTGTCCTACCGGGCAGTGCTACAAGGGTTAAAGGTAAAAGAGGCCTAAAGGCTAGAGTGGTGATAAAATGGAATTCCCTAGGTGAAAGTTACGGTGTTATGTCCTGGAGTGGTCAGGAGAAACATATTTTGGGGTAACAAATCTGGTCTAAACCTTTGTCTCAATCTGATTGGCCAAAATCCCATGTCAAGTGGTAGGGTCCTTGTTGAGTTTGATGCTATTTTACAAGGTTGAGTTAATTCAAATTTGATGTCTTGCTTGGAATATTTGAGAGAAGTTGTGTCAATTTTTTTCTTGGGTTACCACCACCTCTGCATCAGTAGGGGCAATAAAATATGCCTTTCTACAATTATATTAGACATTATTTCATTCTTACTCATAAATCCACATGTTTTTCCTTGAAGACAACTTTAAATGTAAACCATGAAGCATTACAAATAATTTTAAATGTAATATACAAATTTAATTGAGGCATATATTAAGGAATATGCACATTTGCATGTATTAATTTCTCTTAATTTTTTTATATAAAAAAATATACTAAGTCAATGACAAATATTACAATAGTGATGGAAGAACATCTTGAAAATATTCCCATTTGTCAATAATTGTATCAATACATGTAGGGAAATAATCCTCCCATTTGCAACACAGATCATGAAATATATTGTACATGAGAAGAAACAAAAGGAGTTGCTGCCCAGTTTCATTTCTCCATTCCACCTCAATTGGCCCAGTTATTTGCATTCCAAAATGGTTCAAAACATGTACATCCCCTACTCCCTACGAAACACATGGGTAGTAGCCTCTCTATGGTTGTATAGTATCATAAGAATTTGGTCCACAAAAAACCTACAAAATCCTCTCAATCTTAGACATAGAATCGCATAAAAATCATTAAAAGAGAAATAACTAAATAATGTCAGTCATACAGATGACTAGAACTACTATCACCTTCATGCATGCTATATAAGGAGGTCAATTGAAGGTCCTACAATGGTGATGTTCCCCTTTTCTACTTTATCATCTCTCAATGACCCTGCGTATAAATTTCAAATATATCACTAAGAGGCTTAACATAAAACATGTAGCATATAAGAATCCGATAAATCTATGAGATGGAAAAGAAAGAGAAGATTGAAAACCAGAAAATGCACCAACAATCGATGTTTCTCATACTACTGAACACTTGCACCACCAACCGATGTTGTTCTTTTATTATATACTTTGACAAACTTCAGTATTACCTACAGTCACAATCAGAAAAGGATCAATGACAGTCGTAAATGCGTATGACATCAAACACTAATGGTGAAAAATCTTGATTGCAAGGTGTTGGTCCAAAAGAGTGATCAATAACATGACTTTACAAATTCAATGTGCATACTTACAAATCAATCCAAGGAACCCTCTGAGTCTGCTCTACTCTTTATTGTGTTAAGTATTGCCTCGTGGTCATACTGACACACTTTCCACAAGTTCTTGTTCGTAGGTCTACCCTTATATTTGATCAAATGAACATTGGTGGCGACAATAAGGTTCGAGTAGTGAAGAATTTTCTGATGCATGTCGAAGCCCTCAAACAACCAAACTACAACATTCTTAATTGGATACCTTCAAAGCCATGTTCCAGTAACAACCACTGAACCTGTAGGATATTCTATGTTTTCTCCGTTTATAACTGGAGACTCCAATTTATTTTTGGCCTCAATACAATGTAAGAGGTAATAATTTGTACCCTCTTCATTCTCTTCATCTGCAATCACCACAAAAATGTGCCCTACATTTATATGTTCATCTTGTTAGATGTATTTACTAAGCAACATAATAAAACTTGTAAGTAAGATATATTACCTACTTCTAGTAGGTTCGATACATGATCAAAGTCAATGGATGATTGCATCTCCATGATTTGTAGAGCTATCAAAAGCTTATAAGTGTAAAGTGGGGTTATACTTCTTATAGACCATTCATCAACCCACTCTATTGACTCGCAATCATTCCATGATTGAAGTGTACATGCATAACAAAAGCATGCCATCTTCCTTGTATGGATAGTCCATGTACCTACATTGGAGCTTCTGAAAGAGTGTAGCTCGCTCAATTCTATTAGTGTACAATAATCCTCATATTTTGCAATGTTAGTATCATCTACTAAATGAAAAAATCTACGAACTAAAGAATTACCTTCACTACCTAGACCCATTGCACCATTGTACCACTAGAAAATCGATCTTGCATCTGTCAACTTTACACGGTTTGTGTTCTTTAACTCTTCTTGTGCTAGGGCTCTTTTGATACATGCACTTGCTCCATCATGCTCCCCCTTTCCATGCCTGACCTATGAGAAGTTCCACATATGCTGAACACCACTAATCGTATGCATCCTACTCAACCAGTAAATTTTTTTGTCATTCTTGAATTGTGATGTACAATTATCTAACCATATGATATGCTGACTAAATGATATGCCCTTGCTAGCCAAATCGGCATAGAACATATGAAAGCAACCTTGCACAAACTCTGTAGAATGTGTGCGATCATCACTGATGTAAAAGTGATAGTCCCTCAATACTTTCCTATTTTCCTTTGTATTATCATTTGCATGAATGAATGCTATATGCACAAATATAGCAACCTACATGGAGTTGTAGTAATGTGATTGAACCTCGTTCTATGGCTGTAGTGTGTAGTTCTCAGTGAAGTTGACAACTAAAACGATATGACGAAGTGGAAATTTGTCCTTGCATAACTTGAACTGTGAGTCCAACCATTGTGCTCTATGTGTATGCCTTGCATACTCATAGACCACCTGATCACGGAAAATTCCCATAAACTGATACACTGGAATCTTATCATTGACCAATTCACACTTCTTTTCTTCTTTCCCATCTTTAAGACTGTATGCCACTATCTTATATTTGCCAAATTCCACAATTTTGTCTCCAATTGTGTGTGTACTAGCCATGTGTTGGAAAATTGGAAAATGTTGCATGCCACCAAAATGATCACATGTTCCATCCAAACATTATTTTTTGTAAAACATTTGACCATCCTTTCTTTCACATAAAATGGAAGACAAAAATTTCCTTGATGATTTAGGTGGAGGCATTATGTTACATTCCTACAAAACATTGTTTGTATGCATATCTACACAAATACGTCGATAAACATCATAATGGTTAGAAAAATCAATATGAACCCTAAACCAACAAGTAGTGCGTGTGTGATTTATTTTGACATAAAAAGGATTTAGCATTTCAAAATACCTTCGACATATTTTAATTTCAGGAAACTTCTCTACAAAATCAGCAAAAAATTGGGTTTGAGTGGTATCCAAATAATGCATTGGATGTGGCTCATGGTTTTTACTACCAATTCTCCTTCTTACAAAAATCTCTTTGATTAGGGAGGTCCTTATGTTATCCTTCCAATAATTCACAATTAAAGATCTCAAGCCTAGAGAAATTCTTGTGTCTTTCCATGGCAGTCTACCCAAAAATGCCCATAACTCATTGCTATTTGGATCATCCACTCTTTCATGCCTTCCTTTGGATCTCATTAGAGACGATCTACTTATTTTCAAAGACTTACTTGCCTTTGTAAGGTTCACCTTGTTCCTTGTTTGACTGCTTAACAGTGTTGTTGTCATCATAGGTTGTGTGGCACAACTATCCTTCGTGTGTGAGGTGGAACCCACACTCTCATATGCACTCATCAAGTTCTTTACAATAGAATTTTCACTCGAGTCATTCAAAACTCTTAGCCCAAGAGCCTTCATGGTTGGCCTAAATTTGAGTTGCCTCATCATTTCAACAAATAGTTGGCATCTTCCATCCTCACTTAACTTTGCAAAAAACAAACTCCATATCCTTTGTGCATATCTTTGACATGTACGTTTTGGAATCTTATTAGGCATCCATTTCAAAACATTGGAATCAATATCAATAAAAAATATAGGTATTCTATGCAAAAATCTAGGAGGAGTTCTCAAATTTAAATTTGTGTCAATATTGGGAAGGTCAACAACATCGGGGATAGATCGTGTACCTTCAATTGGAGGTGCAATTGTTGACATACCTTGAGATTGACATGTAAATGATGTTTTACCTCCAACTTGAGATGTCATTTGTGAAGTGCCTTCAAATAGAGATGTGTTTGTTAATGTACTTTCAAAACACAATGTTGTTGATGGTGTGTCTTCAATTGGAAATGTGATTTCCGATGTACATGGAAAACCACTTGTTGTTGTTGATATGTCTTCAATTGGAGATGTGCCCCCAAGTTCGGTATCCATTCCTTTCCTTCCATGAAATTTCCTCATTCGTTCCCTTTGTTTTTCCAATTTGACATCTCTCTTAGATTGCACGGAAATTTTTGGTTGTATGGGCTGCAATTCTTTTGCTTCACGAGCTAAATTTTTTGATTCTCTTCTCCTAGCATTTTTAACTACACGTTCTTCTGGTGTTAGAGGCTTCGGCCATTTCCTTGACATGACCTTGAATGCTACATGTTCACAAACACACATAGAAAAAAATTAAGTAATGCATTTTACGAAAATATTGATATCGTTGATTACATTGCATTAAATATGAAACATACCAAAGCATTTTATGAAAGAAGGCAACGAGTTGTTTGGAATTATCAAACATGTCTATGCTACAAAATATTTTTCATACATGACAGAGTTAGATGTCTATAGGGTTAGATATTAGAGTAGGGATTTTGAGTGTGTTTGAAGAGTTGGAAAAGTAGCTAGAGGTTGATGCAGTACATGTAGGGATCCACAATGAACTTGTTCAAAGATTTAGAGGAAGGCTCTTAATAGACTTAAACACAACTTGATCACTTAACTTACCAAGAAACACCATTTTTTATGCAAAGAGGGGTGGAAATCATTCAATACACCAAATCAATGAGAATCAATCAGATTCCAAAGCAAAATCAAATGTTCAACTGAAAATCCCAACTTCTACCAAGCTTTCCCTTGTAGCATAGGTAACCCGGTTCAAAGGCCTTTTCACCAAGATTTTCCAAAACACTTGATAAACTCAGGGATGACTAAGATACCCATTTTCAAGTTATAAAATAGAGGTAAACCCCAACACCAACTCCTTTGGACAAACATTGACTTCCAATAGACCCACCTTGGAAAAGGCTATTCAATTGGCCTAATTTACAAAGAGAGTACCTTTTAAACACTACATCTTCGCTCAAACTCTTCAAATAGTATTATTTTATGTGTCAAAACCTCCAATTTCCTGATTTGTTTCTAGGTCCAAGATCTCTAGACCCCTAATACATCAAACCCTTAATTTCAAGCAAAATACTTGGGGTTTTAATGAAAATCCTATCTCCCAGACCTTCCAGACCCATAAAAAGCACCAATCACACTTACCAGACCCTGCACATGGTGAATAATACATTACATGGACAATTCTCCCCACATTTTGTCAAAACACCACTTGAAGCCCTAATTTTCACCATGAAAAGACCTTGCTACAATCCTAGAACATCATCCCAAACATCCAACCTTGACCCCACAACATTATAAATAGGTTAGGCATGTATTTGAAAAGTTAGAGGACCCATTCCACAAGTTACAGTAAGGAGAAAAAAGTGTAATGGTTCGAATTACATAATGAAACCCTTCAATCTAAGAACACTGTGAAAGTAGGTAACAGCAGTAAAAACAATATAGCTTTCACTATACAAAGAGTTAGAACCTCTAAATAGGTGAAAATGAAAGATAATTTATTAATATACAACATCCAACTAGTTTCATATCATCTTAGACTCCGTACAGGCCATACAACAACAAGAAAAGTGAGAGAAACCAATAATTTTATAGAAACTAATGTTCTTCTTGATGAAAAATGGGGTACAAATCAACCAACAACCTCTCCTTTGAGGAATTGAAGGTTATTATACATATTTTGATTTCATTCCAACTCCCTCGAACTCTACAACTTTTGCATCTTTTAGCAATTTTTCTAACCATATTTAGCCAAATTGCAAGCTATGACACAACTGAACTCCCTTAGCTCCAAATACATTATAAAATGGTCTAATTGACCTTACTGAACACAATATACTCAACATTAACTAAAATCTTAACATTTGACCATGCTCACTAAAGATGACCTTTTTGACAAAATTGAGCTTACAAGGTGCTCCTACACCAGAGGTCTGGAACGTTGATTTTGAATAAACCCTCCTTGTTTCAAGAATAGAAAGGCCTAAAGCAAGGGTTTAGTGTTTAGATGCATTAGAGAGGGTTCCAGTGACTAAGATATGAACAATTTTCTCTGTTGTGAATGCTACAAGGAAGTGAATATGAATTGGTTAGTTCAACATTGAATTGAGGTTTCTTAGATTGAATATTGTTCGAAACTGATCTAATTATGATTGTTGAAGGTTTTGTCTCCCTGCTCTGCATCGCAAACCTAGGGTATAAGTTGTTGCCACCTAAATGAAAACTAGAGAATCTTGTGTTTATTGTTCTCAAAACCAAATTTCTGATTGTCAACGAAGTCATGAAGAATATGAATTCAAAGAAGGGTTTGTGATACTATATCTTATAATTATTCACTATTTCTTTGGCAATGAGGTAACTTAGAAAGACAATAAGCATTCTCAATTGCACAAAATTTCCCATTTTTTAATTCATTAGAAAGGTGAATGGTATGAATGAATGGAAAATTTCATTGAAAACTATCTCAAGTCACTTGAATTTATCTAAGCACATGTGATGAAGGTGAATTTTATATGGAACAAAAAAATTAATGGACACTTGCATTAAGATTGATGAAAGCTATTAGGTTTTCCAAATTAGTTGATTTTTTTTTGAAATAGACTGAATTCCACTAGCCATGATGGAAATGGACTACTATAAGCAATGCAAATAGAATTCATAAGTAAATTTATGTTAAGTAAATGTCATTTTTTTCATTTTTTTGTTCTTCAAACTCATAAAAATTGAACTTTTTTATGCAAATCCCATCTAATTCAATGTTGAATTCTATGTCCAATTGTTTTGATTAATAAAATCATTAAGGAAATTTAGTTTATATTGTCAAAAGCAAACAAATATACTAAATATAAACATTTCAATAATACCAAAATGAATATATTACCTCAGATAATGTAAAATGATGTAGAAACTTCAAAATGTCTTCTTCTACATTGCCTACCATGTAGATTGGTGGTAAAAAGGTGATGGATCAAGCATATATTGGTACAATATGAAGTCAACTGCATAAAAAAGGCATTTCTAACTTGGATAAAGAGTTGAACCAGACAAATATAGGAGAATATGGCCCTGAATCACGGGGTCAACCTTTATTTTATGATTTCAAGGTAAAACACATTTGGTGCTTGCCAAATATGTTGTTTTGAAAATGAGAGTCCTGAGAGAGAGGGGGGGAGAAAAAGTGGGAGAGAGATGGAGGGAGTGAGAGAGAAAGGGAGTGGGAGAGAGAGAGGGGGGGGGGTAGGAGGGAGATACTTGAGAGAGAGAGAGGGGGGGAGGAGGGAGAGACTTGAGAGAGAGAGAGAGGGAGAGAGGGTGGGAGGGAGAAACCTAAGAGATAGAGAGAGGGAGAGAGGGTGGGAGCGAGACACCTGAGAGAGAAGGTGAGGGAGTCAAAGTGGGAGAGAGTGGGTGGGAAGGAGAGACCTAAGAGAGTAGGGTGGGAGGTAAGTGAGGCCTGACAAAGAGGGACTGTGAGAGAGGGAATTGGAGTGACACGGATTAGTTTAGGTAGCATGAGAGGGAATGAGACCCAAGAGAGAGAGACTTGAAAGGGAAATAATTTATTTAGTTATGGTGAGTAGGAAGACCCAAGATAGGGAGTGGGAACCTTAAACCATAAATCCTATACCACCCTTAAACCCTAATCCCTCAACCCCATACCCTCTTAATCCCTCAACCCTCAACACTTAAATCCTAATCCCTCAACCCCTCTACAATCTTAATCCCTCAACCCTTAACCCTCAACTCTCAACCCTTAAACCCTAATCCCTCAACCTCTATACCCTCTTAATGCCTCAACCCCTCTACTCTCTACCCTTAAACCCTAATCCCTTGACCCCTATACCCTCTTAATCCCTCAACCCTCAACCCTCAACCCTTAACCCTTAAACCCTAATCCCTCAACCCCCATACCCTCTTAATCCCTCAACCCCTATACCCTCTTAATCCCTCAAACCCCAACCCTCAACCCTTAAACCCTAATCCCTCAACCCCTATACCCTCT
>CM021100.1:598998757-599026776 GCA_007115665.2 Sequoiadendron giganteum
GAGGGAGAGAGAGGGAGTGGGATAGAGCGAGGAAGTGTGTGTGTGAGAGAGAGAATGAGGGAGGGGATGGAGATACCTGAGAGAGTGAGAGAGAGAGAGGGAGAGAGATGGAGTGAGTGAGAGAGAGGGAATGGGAGAGAGATAGAGGGAGTGACTGAGTGACAAACCTAAGAGAGGAAGAAGGGGTAGGAGGGAGAGACTTGAGAGAGAGAAAAAAGAGAGAAAGATAACAACCTAAGAGAGGGAGATGGAGTGAAAGAGATAAAAAGACCAAAGAGGGAGAGAGAGAGGGAGAGAGAGAGGGAGAGTGAGAAAGGGGGTTGGAGTGAGATAGATTTATTTAGGTACCTATGTGGGAGGGAAAGAGACCTGAGAGAGGGGATTGGACTGAGAGAGTAGTCTAGGTCATGTGGGAGGGAGTGAGACCTATGAGATAGAGACTTAAAAGGGATAAAGAGTTATCCAGTTATAGTAACAAGTTAGAGAAGGTATGAAAGGTAAAACCTCGACTATCTATCTACGATCATAAAATGTGCAGTCTAAGCATTATCAAATTTTTTCACCAAAGAGGGGAAATTCTAGTTCTATGCAAAGTAGGTCATTTGGCGAGAACCAAATTTGGCGCTCGCCAAATGGCTTGCTTTGGACGTGTTAATTGACAGGATTTGCCAAATTTTCTCATATTTTTGTTTGTGCTCCCCACTCATTTGCACGTCTTTCAATGCAAGTTTATAAAAAAACCATGATAGCGTTAACCTCTCTCTTAGCTATCTAGATATATAATTATTTTTTCATTTTGATTTATTTGAGGTTTTTATCCATGGCTTCTATTGTAAATGCCTTCGTTTTTTGTCAAAAACTGACATTTGCTAGTTTTAGGATAGATTTTTACCTATTCATCAAAACGTGAAACAAATTACATTTTTTGAAAACACACTCCATTCTACACATGATGAAAAAAAAATCAATTTTTGATTATTTTGCAAAAAAATTAGGGGGGAGCACACTCAAATTTCAGCTTTTAAGGATGTTTCCACTTTGAAAATTCATAAAATATTATATATTCATTAAAAAAATTATCCGAAAGATCAAGGATAAACTACATGGTGTTAGCTAATTTCTCACCATTGGGATTTTTGAAATTCTAAAAAAAAGTCAATCAAGAAGGGGGGAGCCCTCAAGCACTATGCTATTTTTTTTGATAAAAACAGGACCTGTTTTGGGCCCCCCCCTTTTTGAGACCCTTAATCTTCATTAACTTTTAAAAAAAATAGTAGCTTAGAAACTAGACTCAGAGCACTTCAACTTTTTTTGTTTCTGCATCTCGAAGTTTTGAGCATAACTATCTTCATTTTCTCATGCAAATCAGATTGTGTTGATTTCAGAAAAAATGTGGCATCTTAAGAGCCAAAATTGTGTCACAGATTGGTGCACTTACCTTGTATGTATATATATATATATATACATACATATATACATATATAATCATTTATTTCATTGGGTAAATGGTTGTTGAAAAAAAAAAGAACAAAAATACCCCTATCAAACTGGCGGATAAAAATCTGCAGGGGTTTTCGAAGTATTGTTTTTGAAAAAAAAAAGAAGTGAAGTGTTTGGAGGGGGGTCGCTGGGGGCTCACCCCACTGCGCCTCCCCATGGGAGGCATGTGGGGGATTCATGCCCAGTGCGCCTCTCCCCATGCCGATCGTGCCAAGCACACAAGGCTTGGCTGTGTGAAAACACAACTGCGCCCCATGTAAGTGGTGTCAGTTGTGTCTTCACACAGTCGCCCCCCATATTTTCATTACACAGTTCAAAAAGTTTGCGCCCTAAACTTGCAATGCGGTCTTTTTAAAATATATATATAAAATATATTTTAATATTTAATATTATATTTTTATAATATTAAAATATTAATATATATAAACTGTTAAAATATATATTTAATATTAATATATTATATTTATATAATATTAAAATATTAAGATATATAGATAATAAAAAATATATATAATATATATATATGTATATATATAATATGAGGTTATATTATATGTATATATGTATGTATATTATTTTATATATTTATATAGTTGTGTATATAATTTAAATATATATGTTAAAATGGATGAGTAAAAAATGGCATGTTTCAAATGTAATTGGAAAAACTGTAAATCAATATGCAATAGTCGAATTTATGGATTTATTTTAAAATAATATATTTGAAAGAACAAATATTGGATTTAAAAGTAATATGTTTAAATAGCAAGATTAATTGATTTTTAAAATGATTTATTTTTCAAAGGAGAAATAGCTATTTTAAAATGATATGTTTTGAATCGAAGAAGTAAATGTTTATTTTATTATTACTTAAAAGCAATTAGGGAATTAAATATTTGTTTTAAATTTCATCCTTTGTCTGAAAGAGACAGTATTAAATCAGTTTTATTGAGCAATAAATTATTGATTGTTATTAAAGGAAGTGGATTGAGGAAATCTAAAGTAGATTTAATTCCTATTTAATTGCCCTTTTTTTAAAATGTAAATTTCTTCTATTTTCGCTTTGGGGGAAATTGTTTAGTAAGGGTTAATAAGTCTTCCAAATGGGTTTCAATTATTTAGAGTTGTCATATTATGATAGTAAACCTTTGAATTGCCTTGGGTAGTGCATTGAGTTGTATCCAGTTTATTACTCGATTATCACGAACGAGATTGTGTTGCCTTATGTTTTGGACAAGGATGTAATATCCTTAAGTCGCACTAGTGTACCCTTGGGTTGTGGAGTTGTTCCACATGTTGTCTTAGAGGAGTGACTTGCAATGAGGGCTGGCACACAAAGTGGTGCCAGGATAACTCATTGGGAGTTAGTTAATCTAGTGATAACATAAATAAACTTATTAGAGGAATAGGTAGTATCAAACACTTAACAAAGATAATTGTGGCTCGCTCATGGATGCAAGGGCTTGTATAGACTTGGGATGGGACGAGAAGGCATGGGATGGCAAGATCATTATCTTGTCTCTACAAAAGATAATTGATTCTGCATTGGTTTGCATGAGGGGCTGGGAGTCGTTAGAGGTTTCTAGGATATCCCGAGATGGGTGTCGGGACCTAGGAAGACTTACCAAGATAACCCATGTAACATTGTGATGACACTTCTCCTAAGTCAATTGTATGTTTTGTATCTATGATGCAATTTTTAATTAACTTTGGAAGCATTGTAACCATTGTGTTAAGTGATGTATTTGTATTTGATTAAGTTTAGTTATGTTTTAGCCTGTGTCTAGAGGTAGATGATCTTGTATAGGAATCCTTGTTACTATCTCCTAGCATAGGGGGTGGGGCTTTGGGTACCACTTGGTTGGGTGGAACGTGCACCTTACTCCGTTGGGTTTTCTTCTTGTTCGTGTTGATGGGATTTCGAGTTGGAGAGCTCGTGGGATCCAGTTACTCTTTATGCTTTTATTCATTTCAGTTGAATTTTATAATTTATTACCCCTCTTTGTAATCAAGGTGGAAGATGTAATATGTAATCATGTTTATTGGAATTACCTCATTCAGGGAATGAGAGATGTAATCTTCTTATCGAATTATTGATATATGCAATCATATGGTATCTCTTATTGTTTGATGTAATTTATCATATATGGAATGTATGTGTTTTAATTTCTTAAGTAAATAAATGTTATGGTTTCAATTCATGTTTTTTGTTTGGGTTTTAATAAGTAATATCAATCTTGTAACCTTAGAGGTTGTTGGCAATGGGTAGTGAACTTGCATGATTAATTGTACTTAAACAAAAAAAAATTAGTGCATTTGAGTAGTTAATTGCAACTTCCTCTAGGGTTTTGTGGTGGGGTATTACAGGCGGTTAAGCCATGTCAAGAACCCAAGTGCTATGCTGCACAACATAAGGAGACAAAGGGCACACACCTTGCAAAATAAATATCACTCTACACTTATCTTGTATCTGCATGTTTCTTCAATTATTGCATTTTCCATAAATTATCTACAAAATATTTGTACCCTATGATTATAATATAAAAAAATATTTTTCCTTTATCATAACTATATGTCTTACATGTCCTAATACATGTACATGATGATAATTGACACATTTTTCAATAAAGGTAGGCCCATTTACTATGACTCAACTCCTCATGTTCCAACATGACTCTCCTCCTCATGTTCCACTTATTCCAGATCAAGAAGAATCTCTGGCATCACAGAATGCCCCAAGGGGAAGTGATCAATGGTTGAATCCTCCAGGGATTGAGACTGCATGTAGAGGACTTAAGGAGGCATTGGTGCTCCTTGGTAAGAGGCAGGCCAAAGTTCAGGGTAATTTTGGTGAGAGGGAAGTTCCACCTCAATCAGAGTCGCATATGAGAGATCTACTCAGGGCACATCCACCGCTGTATGATGGAGAATGCACTGGGTTAGACACTAAGCCTTGGCTTATAGACCTTGATAGGTGCTTTTCTATGTATCCTTACAACATCAATACCAAAGTGCAGTGCGCTATCATGTATCTGCGAGGGTTCACATCCACATGGTGGAGGCTGGAGGAGCAAAAGCTCCATATAGATATTAACTCAATATCTTGGGAGATTTTTCTAGAGCGATTCAGAGCTCGTTTCCTATTTGAGCACTGACGTCAGCCTCGAGACGATGAGTTTCATGCCTTGCGCCAGTTAGCCTTCTCAGTTGAGCAGTATGAGTGACACTTCTATGAACTCAAGCAATTTGCAAGGATAGGAGACGATGAGGGGATTTTGGTTCACCACTTTTTCAGGGGCTTAAATGCTCATCTTATTGGAGGTGTGAGGGTTTTCAAACACAAAACCATGGATACATCGGTGGAGAAAGCACGTCTAGTAGAGGAGAATCTGGCCATGGCACTGGGAGGCCACATGGGTGTTTATATTAGCAGTAGTTCAGCAGCAGGGTCTAGTGCTCAAGGAGGTCAGCCTCAGGGAGGCGCACCTTCTAGGTCTCAGCAGGGGCTGTCGCAGAGTGGTCAAAAGCAACAGGTTTCTCAGGGGAAATGTAAAGGTTTCTAGTATAGGTAGAGGGACAAGAATTGGAGGCGTGTGAAACACTTCAACTTTGAGTAGCCAGCATAGAGTTCTTAGTCCACTTTTAGGGGTAGCGCACAATAGTCTAGTGCACCACTGGAGGCAAGGGCTATGGTAGAGGTACTGGGTGTTTTGCATGTGGCAAGCATGGTCACATAGCTAGAATGTGTCCTAATATGGGCACATCTAGATTTTCATAGGGACCAATGGAATTTGAGTCGATAGTTGGGGATGTAGGCAAAGGGCATCGTGTTTTTTTAGTGGTTGATAACCGCCACGCAGAGCATCAAGGTACCATCGTTGAGACATATGGTATGTTGTTGGGTAACCCAGTCACCATCTTGTTTGATTCTAGAGTGTCAGACTCCTTCATTTCTTCTTCTGTCGTGATGCGATGTAGACTAGGGGTAGTAAGGCAAGTCGATAGGTGGCAGGTTGAGTTAGCCTCAGGTGTGAAAGTTGCATCACATTACCTTGTACTAGAGTGTAGATTGGAGGTTGGACTTCTCCATACTACAATGGAACTCTGAGCTATTTCATTGGTTTCTTATGGCATTGTCATAGGGATGGATAGGTTAGAGGCACATAGTGCGATCATAGATTGTCAACGTAAGTCGATTTGATGTATTGATGCATCTAGCAGAGGAGTAGAGATAGTGGAAGTTCAGAAGTCGATTTCCTTGAGATTCATCTTAGCTATGCAATTGAGAAGGTGTGTGCGACCGGGTTGCCAGTTATTCACTATTACAATGGATGAATTGGATTTAGAAGGTGGAGAAGAGAAATTTTCTCTCGATAGTCATCCCATTCTTCAGGAGTATTCCGATGTCTTTCCAGATGAGATTTCAGGGATGCCACCCCAAAGGGACATATATTTCAAGATAGACCTTGTACCTGGATCAATACCCATTTCATGAGCTCCTTATCGTATGATCACCCAGGAGCTTAAAGAGCTTCACTTGCAGCTTGAGGAGTTGTTAGTAAAGGGCTTCATTCGCTTTAGTGTTACTCCATGGGGAGTACCAGTTATCTTCGTGAAGAAGGATGGTTCACTTCAGTTATGTATTGATTACTGACAGTTGAAGAAAGTGACCATCAGGAATCAATATCCTCTTCCTGGGATTGATGATCTATTCGATCAGATCAAGGGTGCCACAATATTTTCAAAAATTGATCTTAAGTCAGGATATCATCAGCTTCATATCTTTGACTCATACATCCATAAGACGGCGTTTCAAACGCGATATGGTCACTATGAGTTCATAGTAGTACCATTTGGGTTGACAAATGCACCCTCTGTGTTCATGAGTTCGATGAACGGGGTATTTCGTACGTACTTAGACAAATTTGTCCTTGTGTTCCTTGATGACATTTTGATATACTCCAGGACAGTGGAAGAGCATGGGGAACATTTGCGGTAGGTATTACAGTGCTTACATGATAATCAACATTTTACTAATTTTTCGAAGTGTGAATTCTTCAAGAATGAGGTCCAGTACCTTGGTTATGTGATCTCAGGGGAAGGTATTTCAGTGGATCTTGTAAAGATCCAAGTGATCTTTGATTGGCCTGTGCCCATGAATGTGGCAGAGATATGTAGCTTTATGGGGCTAGCGGGTTATTACAGGTATTTTGTGCAAGGCTTTTCGAGGATAGGGTATCCTATCACCACCCTTCAGAGGAAAGGGAAGAGGTTTGTGTGGTCAAAGAAGTGTCAGGCAACATTTCAGAATCTTAAGGAGAAGCTGACCTGATCCGACTAGGGACTTTTTAGTTTGTACAGATGCGTCCTTGGAGGGATTAGGAGTAGTGTTGATGCAAGAGGGTCGTGTCATTACATATGAGTCATGAAAACTCAAGGATCATGAGATAAACTACCCCACACATGATCTTGAATTGGTGGAAGTTGTTCATGCATTGACGAGATTGAGGCATTTCCTTCTTGGCCATAGGTGTGAGTTGCACAATGAACATAGAAGCCTTCAGTATATTTTCACGCAACCTAACCTTAATGCTAGGCAGAGGCGTTGGATGGAGTTTCTCTATGAATATGACTTCGAAGTGAAAGTATATCCAAGGAAAGGAGAATTTCATAGCGGATGCACTTAGTACACGAAGACATGAGATATCTGAGTTGATTCTTGTTGTAGATTTGTGAAGTTGGATTCTTTCTGCCCTTCCAATAGATAGTTAGTATTAAGAGGTTAGGACAGAAATAGAGGCAGGCAGACCTCTTAAGGGTAGACATTCAGGATATTCTCTAGATCCAGATAGGATATTGAGGCACATGGAACACATATACGTTCCTTCTTTAGGTGATCTTCGCACCTTGGTCATGACTGAGGCACACTGTGCACCTCATTTAGCCCATCCAGGGGTGAAGAAGATGCATACAGGTCTACGTCAGTTGTATTTCTTGCCAGGGATAAAGTGCGATATTACAGATTATGTGTCACGATGTCTAGAGTGTCAATGGGTGAAGGCTGAACACCAGCATCTAGTAGGGCTTTTGCAACCGTATTTACTACCAGAGTGGAAGTGGGATATAATGTCATTGGATTTCATTGTTGGTTTACCCAACTCTTTGAGATGACATGATGCAATTATGGTGACCGTTGATAGGTTGATGAAGGTAGCACACTTCTCACCAATGTGCTCTTCCTATACTACATCATCTATAGCCAGAGTGTTCATGGAGGACATAGTGAGGTTACATGGTATTCCATGTTGGATTATTTCTGACAGGGATCCAGTGTTCACCTCAACACTTTGGACTTCATTACAACATGCGATGGGAACACAGTTGAACTTCAGTTCAGCTTATCACCCAGAGATAGATGGACAGACTGAGAGGGTCAATCAGGTCCTTGAGGATATGTTACATATGTATGTGATGGACCAGTAGACATGATGGGAAGATTATCTCTATTTGGTAGAGTTCTCTTATAATAATAGTTTCTAGAGTTCTATCGGCATGCCTCCATTCCATGCATTATACGGGTGACCATGTCGTACTCCCTTGAGTTGGGATCAACTAGAGGATAGAGATGTTTTGGGTCCTGAGATGTTGCAGGATATGGAGCAGCAAGTGGTTAGGATTAGAGAGCACTTAGTGGCAACTCAGGATAGGCCGAAAAAGTATGCGGATGTGCATAGAGTGGATCATCAATTTTTTGTTGGCGATAGAGTCTTCTTGCGGGTGCGTCTGCAAAAGAGTCCAATCCGTTATGTGAAGGGCTCTAAGTTGGTGCCTTGCTTTGTCAGACCTTTTGAGATACTCAAGAAGATTGGTCCAGTTGCTTACCGTCTTGCTTTACCTCCCAATCTCTCGCGTATTCACGATGTATTTCATGTTTCAATTCTTCGACCATACCATCCAAAAATTTCTCATGTCCTTGATTGGAATGCTTTATAGGTAGAGGATGGACAACTGGCTTTGGAGCCCGTGGCCATAATGGAGTGCAGAACGCTTGCTCTTTGAGGGCGAGATATTGATCAAGTTAGAGTCTAGTGGGATCCTAGGGATGATACATCATTCACTTGGGAAGATGCAGCTAGAATGAGGGAGCTCTATTCCTATTTGTTTGCAAGCTTCCAAGAGTAAGCCTGACCCTAGGGGGGAGGATGTAGCACCTCTCCATTTTGCTCTTTTGATCGAACAATGTTTTGTTTTATTACACCTTATTTTTCGTTAGTACTCTGACTATGGTACTTGGTTACTATTTGATCACTAACTGTAAAGCGATGTGAATGTTATATTTTGATGTGATGGTATTTTATTCTAATGTTATCATCATGGCATGCTTTAGATTAGTATAGATAATATTTGAATTAATGATGTTTTATGCTTTAGATTAGATGATTGATGTTAGATTCATCAGTTTTGTAACACTGTATTGGTGAAGGGGACAAAATTTTACCACTCACTTGCGAGCGCCCTACAATTTTGCAATTTCCTCTTCATGGTGTGCTTTATTATGATATATATACATGTTCGATATACTCTTTGTTTGCAGGTTTACAGGTACATGACATCGACTCCACTTGGTTTCACAGGTTTGAGCATGTCCATTGCCCAACGGTATTCGACTCAGAGATAGTAGCTAGGTTTTCCATGCCAAGTCATCACCTTGGTCATAGTGTGTCGTTGGTTTTAAGTCTGGTTCGATTTTTTTAATATCGTCCAATTTTGCCTTGTTAGTTAATTGCAAGTTAAAAAAGGTAAATAAATGGCTTTATGTATTTAAGTTGTTTATTAAATTTATCTGATTTTTATGTTATAAGATACTATTTAATTTAATTATTAAAATAATTTAATCCTGGATTAGATTTATTTTATTGAATTAATTAAATTAATTAAATTGAATTAAGTTATTCATTTTGGAAATTAATAGATATTTTGATTGAAATTGGAAAATTAAAAAAAATGTTTTAATTTGATTTTTTTTTAAAAATTTGAATGCAAAAAGGAATTTTAAGATATTTTTTAGTTTTTTTTTTCAAAATTTATGAGGGTAGTTGAATAGATGATTCATTTTTCTATTATTTTGGATTTTGGATGGAGTTTTTGAGGAGAGCATGAAAAATTGAAAGAAAAAAAAAAGGGAAGGAAAAGATTTATGGTTTTGTGGGTGTTTGGATTTGATTCTTGGAGAAGCTAAGTTGGAATTTTGGAAAGAAACTGGAATCAGAGGAAGAATCAATGCACCATTGACAACCTATCAAGCTTTTGGAATCAAGTTTTCTATTTAGTAAATTTGTTTTTTTTTGAAAGGATTCCCAATTTTTATTTGTTGTTTGAAAATATAGATACATAAACTTTATTTGATTTGCAAGAAAAAGCCATGTTAAATCTTTCTTCAAAACTTTTAAACCTCTATTTGGAAATGAACTTCTCAGAATTTTTTTTGTATTATTGACTGAAAATGATCATTTTTGAAAATAGTTGTTGTTCTATATCTATAGTTTTGAATAAAATTGAATATATATATATATATATATATATATATATTGAAGTATATATATATATACACATACATATATACATATATTATCATTTATTTCATTGGGTAAGTGGCTATTGAAAAAAAATATATAAGAACAAAAATACCCCTATCAAACTGGCGGATAAAAATTCGTAGGGGTTTTCGAAGGTTTTTTTCTGAAAAAATAAATAAGTGAAGTGTTTGGGTGGGGGGAGGGGAGGGGGGTCACTGGGGGCTCACCCCACCGCACCCCACATGGGAGGTGTGTGGGGGAGCTGTGCCCAACGCGCCTCTGCCCATGCCGATCGCACCAAGCACACGGGGCTTGGTTGTGTGAAAACACAATCACACCCCATGTAAATGGGGTTGGTTGTGTCTTCACACAGTCGCCCCCTCATATTTTCAGCGCGCAGTTCAAAAAGTCCACGCCCTAAACTTGCAATCTGGTTTTTCTAAAAAAAATATAAAAATATATTTTAATATTTAATATTATATTTTTATAAAATTAAAATATTAATATATATAAATTGTTAAAATATATATATTTAATATTTAATATATTATATTTATATAATATTAAAATATTAAGATATATAGATAATAAAATATATGTATAATATATAAATAATATATATATATATATGTATATATATAATATGAGGTTATATTATATGTATATTATTTTATATATTTATATAGTTGTGTATATAATTTAAATATATATGTTAAAATGGATGAGTAAAATAATGGCATGTTTCAAATGTAATTGGGAAAATTGTAAATCAACATGCAATAGTCGAATTTATGGATTTATTTTAAAATAATATATTTGAAAGAACAAATATTGGATTTAAAAGTAATATGTTTAAATAGAAAGATTAACTGATTTTTAAAATGATTTATTTTGCAAAGGAGAAATAGCTATTTTAAAATGATATGTTTTGAATCGAAAAAGTAAATGTTTATTTTATTATTACTTTAAAGCAATTAGGGAATTAAATATTTGTTTTAAATTTCATCCTTTGTCTAAAAGAGACAGTATTAAATCAGTTTTATATAGCAATAAATTACTAATTGTTATTAAAGGAATTGGATTGAGGAAATCCAAAGTAGATTTAATTCCTATTTAATTGCCCTTTTTTAAAATGTATTTTTTTTTTTGTTTTTGCTTTGGGGGAAACTATTTAGTAAGGGTTAATAAGTCTTCCAGATGGGTTTTAATTATTTGGGGTTGTGGTATTATGATAGTCAACCTTTGAATTGCCTTGGGTAGTGCGCTGAGTTGTATCTAGTTTATTACCCAGTTATCACAAACAAGATTGTGTTGCCTTATGTTTTGGATGGCGATGTAATATCCTTAAGTCACACTAGTGTACCCTTGGGTTGTGGAGTTGTTCCACATGTTGTCTTAAAGGAGTGTCTTGCAATGAGGGCCAACACACAAAGTGGTGCCAGGATAACTCATTGGGAGTTAGTTAATCCAGTGATAACATAAATAAACTTATTAGAGGAATAGGTAGTATCAAACACTTAACAAAGTAATTGTGGCTCGCTCATGGATGCAAGGGCTTGTATAGACTTGGGATGGGACGAGAAGGCTTGGAATGGCAAGATCGTTATCTTGTCTCTATGAAAGATAACTGATTCCACATTGGTTTGCATGAGGGGACGAGAGTCGTTAGAGATTTCCAGGATATCCTAAGATGGGTGTCGGGACCTAGGAAGACTTACCAGGATAACCCATGTAACATTGTGATGAGACTTCTCCTAAGTCAATTATATGTTTGTATTTGTGATGCAATTATTAATTAACTTTGGAAGCATTGTAACCATTGTGTTAAGTGATGTATTTATATTTGATTAAGTTCAATTATGTTTTATCCTATGTCTAGAGGTAGATGATTTTGTATAGGAATCCTTGTTACTATCTCCTAGCACAAGAGGTGGGCCTTCGGGTACCACTTGGTTGGGTGGAACGTGCACCTTACTCCATTGGGTTTTCTTCTTGTTCGTGTTGACAAGATTTCCAATTGGAGAGCTTGTGGGATCCAGTTACTCTTTATGCTTTTATTCATTTCAGTTGAATTTTGTAATTTATTACCCCTCTTTGTAATCGAGGTGGAAGATGTAATATGTAATCATGTTTATTGGAATTACCTCATTTTAGGAATGAGAGATGTAATCTTCTTATCAAATTATTGATATATGCAATCATATGGTATCTCTTATTGTTTGATGTAATTTATCATATATGGAATGTATGTGTTTTAATTTCTTAAGTAAATAAATGTTATGGTTTCAATTCATGTTTTTTGTTTGGGTTTTAATAAGTAATCTCTATCTTGTAACCTTAAAGGTTTTTGGCAATGGGTAGTGAACTTGAATGATTAATTGTACTTAAACAAAAAAAAATTAGTGCGTTTGAATAGTTAATTGCAACTTCCTCTAGGGTTGCATGGCGGAGTGTTATAGGCGGTTAAGACATGTCAAGAACCCAAGTGCTATGCTGCACAACATAAGGAGACAAAGGGCACACACCTTGCAACATAAATATCACTCTACACTTATCTTGTATCTGCATATTTCTTCAATTATTGCATTTTCCATAAATTATCTAGAAATATTTGTACCTTATGATTATAATATAAAAAATATTTTTCCTTTATCATAACTATATGTCTTACATGTCCTAATACATTTACATGATGATAATTGACACATTTTTCAATAAAGGTAGGCCCATTTACTATTTGGAATATATTTTGTCCCACCCTAGCATATTCTCAATCTTAGAATTAATCAAATATTATTGATATATGACAAAATAAGTGAAGGTAGAGAGATTGCATCTCTTGACACAAATAAGCAATCTACTTTTGACCAAATTCTTAAGGTTTTAGGACATATGCAATCTATTTAGGCTTACTTAAATTAACTAATAAGAGACTTCCTTTGTATTTTTTATTTAGTTATCTAGGTCATGTCAACCTCATCTAGCCATTCTAGATCATCATTGGGTTATTTAGTTATCTAGTTCATCTTGACCTCATCTAGCAATAAAATTTCGTGGGACAATTTTGTAATCTTTTGGAAATTCTTGGGTCATATATTTTGTAACGATTTGGGCTATAACTAGAGGTTTTCTTCCCAGTTCTTTCCTGCCGGTATGCCCTCTGAACCAGGACTTTGTATACTTTATTTTATATATTAATATATTATAGTGGCTTGCCACTTTTGCTATAAAAAAAACATTTTTCTTTTTTGTTGGTTTGCCTTGCAATTTTTTTTCACTTGATCATATTTTCTTATTGCATATATCCATAGCTGATTTAAAATTACTATCTTAATATGTTGTAACGCCCCACCACACAACCCTAGAGGATGTTGCAAACAACTACTTAAACAGGCTAACTTTTTTTTTTTTGTTTAAGTACAATTAATACATAAGTTTGCTTCCCAATGCATACATCCCCTAAGGTTACGAGACTGAAATAAAAACAATCCACTAACAACATAAATGAAACCAAACATTTATCTACTCAAGGTAATAAGTATGCAAACATTCCATACAAGATAAATACATCAAAGCATACTAGATAGCTTTCCACCTCATTTATCCATAATTAAATATTACAATTACAACTCTCATTCCCCGAATGAGGCAAGTCCAACAAACATAATTACAAATTACAACTTTCCACCTCGATAACAACTGAGGGGTAAAATAATACAAGATCAACTGAAATGAAATAAAACAAGAACTGAAACTGAAACCCATGAGCTCTCCATCTAGAAGTCTTGTCCACATGAACATGAAGATAGCCCAATGGATTTAGGTGCACGCCACCCAACCAAGTGGAACCCAAAGGCCCACCCCCTGTGCTCAGAGATAGTAACAAGGAATCCTAGCCAAGACCATCTACCTCTAAACACAGGCTAAATCATCACTGAACCAAACTAACACATCCAATCACACGTACCACACAAGAAAATCACAAGTACAACTCAAGTACCACATAATTACAACACAAGTACAACTCAAGAGCATCACGAGTACCACAAAAGTACAACTCTACATGGTCACATTGCTTCTAGAAATAAAGCAGAACGAGTATATTAAGAGAACCATACTCATAATAATCGAATACCAACTATGGTCACATTAGGTATGTTAAGGAAACCATACCCACAAGATCAAATACCACTATGGTCACATCAAGTATGTTAAGGAGAACATACCCACAATAAACAAGTACCAACTATTGTCCTAGACAGAGTGTCATCACACAACTCGTCATGGGTTATCCTTTGGGATTCTTCTTAGGCTCCGACCCCCACAAGAAAAGGTTATCCTGGTGACCTTTACTGAATCTCGGCCCCCATACTCACTCATGCGGAATCAAATACCTGTCGTATAGACAAGATAGATGACCTTGCCATTCTAGGCCTTCCCACCCATCCCAAGCCTAACCAAGCACTTGGGTCCATGAGTGAGGCATTAATATCTTGATTAGTGAGAAGTTAGTCCTAATCTTCTAAGTATTGTTTTAGTTATCACTTGATCAAACCACTTCTGAAGGTTATCCTGGATACCTCTTTGGGCTCTAGCCCATACGGAAGCCACTCTTCTACTTGACAACACACATACCATCCAAACACCAAGGGTATCAAAGTGCACAAACAAGATAACACGTCCACTCCTTTCTCAGGAGGCGACAAAGATAAAACCATCTCCAAACACTGGAGGTAACAACAATAACAAAACCGCTCCTGACAAGGAGGCACACATTATAAAATCCACTCCTTTCTTAGGAGGCACAAAACATTCCCATTCATGGAAACCGGGTAAACACTGACCATACACCATGTACTACCCAAGGGAATTAACAAACAGTTGAAATCACAAGACGACAACCCCCAACCTCTAGGGTCTTTTGGAAGACTTACAAATTTAAGACACTTGACCCAATTCCCAAACAAGAACACAAAGGAAATATTCACAATCAAGGTGAACAAGGAGATGAGAATTTAAATTCTACTTTGGGTTCACTAAACCCATTTCCTCATTACATTCCGTAATTTGTTACATCGCTACAACTGAATTAAAAATTCATCTTTTCAGATACGGGAGAAATTAACACTAATATTCCATTCCCTAATTGCCCTTAATAAAATAAGCATTTTCAACTACAACTCAAAACATTTCGCTTTATACTAGATAACCGTTTGTCCTTGCAAACTAAATCATTATAAAATAAATCAATTAATTTTGTTATTAACACATTAATCACAAATCCAATATTTTCCCATTTCAAAACTATTGTTTTAAAATAAATCAATAATTTGACTATAAACCCAATGTTTTAAATTTTTCAATTTATAGATAAATCAAATAAATAATTTGAACTTTTGCCCATCAGTTTAAATTTCATAAATTCATTTAAACTATACTTTTATTTCCCTCTTTCATATTCTCTACTATACATATATTAAATTAATATTTTAATATTATATACATATAATATAAAATATAAAATATATATACATTAAAGATTACTATATGTATATATAATAATATTTAATATTATACATAAAAATAATATTAAAATATTAAAAAACAAAGATATTTTAAAATTTTTATATATATATTTTTTACTTGCAACCCTTTTTGTGCCTCGGGCTGCACGTTTTCCTTTAGGACAGGAGTGGCTATTTTTGAGCTGCGTGCATAAGGAAATGGCGGTGGAGGTTAGGGTCTGCCGTGGATGGGTTGCAGGTGGTGGTGGCGTGTTTAGCGCGACGACGGAGATAAGGTGGGGCAACGGTGGTGACACAGCCGAACCCCACATAGTGGGCGACTGTGTAAACACAGCCGACCACTATGTGGTATCGGTTGTGTAACCACACAGCTGACCACAGTGCCGAGCAGGGGGTCACGTTGGGCGCGGCTCCCCCCAACATGTCTTCCATGGGGGGCACGGTGGGGGCGAGCCCCCAGCGCCTCCCCCAAAACCCTTTTGTTTTACTTATTTATTTATTTATTTTTAAAAAAAATTTGCCCAAAAACACATCCCTTGTAGATTTTGAGATCCGAGCCTCATTTGGGGTTTTTTTTTTAAATTTCGACAGCACAACTTCATGAGAAGAAAATTTTTATAAAGGAAAAAGCATAGAGATATAAATATAAATATATATAACAAAATATATATTTATATATGCTTATACATGGATTCAACATCTTTTAAGGTATTGAAGAAATAAATAGAGCAAATAAAATTGAGATCACAGCCAAGAACACAAATATTTTCTTGAAGTAATTCATATGCAAACATGGATTTTTGCAAAAAAAAAAAAAGCTTAAGACATGAACCTGATTATCCAAAAACTTGAGAAGATCTAGATGGTGCACAGATCTTTGCCTTGATTCCCTCTTCAAATCAACCATTTCTTCAGATTCAACCCAAAACCCACAAAATGCAAAATTCTTCCTCCCTCCATTTTCAATTTTCCAAAATTTTCATAATCCAAAATTGT
The DNA here is from genome assembly GCA_007115665.2 of Sequoiadendron giganteum. Taxonomy (NCBI): domain Eukaryota; kingdom Viridiplantae; phylum Streptophyta; class Pinopsida; order Cupressales; family Cupressaceae; genus Sequoiadendron; species Sequoiadendron giganteum. The sequence goes on from CM021100.1 coordinate 599,015,355, forward strand.
GATGCAAATTCAAACATAAGGATAAAACCCTAAAAATTCAACAACCACCCTCATAAACTCTTCAAAACAGAAAAATAGAAAATATCTAATTTCTTTCAAATTTTTGAATTCCACTTTCAAATTTGACTTTTAACTCATTTTCTTAATTTTCAATTTCACGTAATAAAATTCATAATTTCAAAATGAACTTATCCAATTTCAACAAAATCAATTTAATTAATTAATAAATAAATCTAATCCACGATTAAATTATTGATTAATTAAATTAAATTAATTAATAAAATAAATTACGTTATTAACATAATACCAGTATAATTTCAATTTCACAAATTAAATGCATACAACCATATGATTACCCCTTTTTTTTTAACGTGCAATTAAATAAACAAAGAGAGGGAGCAATATTCACAACAACACAACCCGACTAACATTTGACGACATACTAGGACTAGGGTGACGACTTGGCACGGAAAACCTAGCTACTATCTCCCAATCTAATACCGTAGGGCGTGGACACGCTCGAACCTGTGAAACCAGGTGGAGTCGATGTCCTATACCTATCAACTTGAAAATCAAGTAAACAACAACATATAATATGAATAGCATAAAATACACACCGTGAAGAGGAAGTCTCAGAATCGCAGGGCGCTCGCAAGCGAGTGATGCGATATGTCCCCTTCACCAATACAATATTGCTAACTGACGAATCTAACATCTTTAATATGATCAAAATCATAAACATCATTAATTCAGTTATCCACTATGCTAATCCAAAGCATGCCATAATGATAACATCAGGAAAATACACCATCACACCAAAATATAACATTCACATCACTTTACAGATAACGATCAAATAGCAATTGAGTTCAAGTCAAAGTACAAATAGAAAGTACAACATAATCAAACAGAACACTGTTCGATCAAAAGAGAAAAATGGATGGGTCTTACATATGCATAAAATTAATCCAAATAAATAAAATCTCTAAGCCCATTTTAAAAGTTGTCATCAAGCCCCTAATTGGTTAGAACATCCTCATACTCTTTCCCTTAAATGAAAAATGGTTTTGATTTCTCCATGAAAAATCCACTTCCAAAGATCCATGCTTGTGAATCCATTTTTCATAACTACAACAATTTTCTTGTGAGCTCTCTCAAAAGAACAACAAAATTGCTTTATTTCCTTGCTTTGTTACTTATAAAACATCCCAACTTATTGGAGGACTAGATGTTGAAAATATGTGTTGGTGTAAATTCACCTCCTAGGAGCACAATTTGCAATATAAAGCTTCACAATGCAAGAGAAGCAACACAATATTTCACCATGAGTGAATGAATAAATTGAGATGAAGAATAATGTGAAAAATGTTGCTTATAAAGGCAATATGCAAGTCAGTAAAAGAAATAACCGATAATAACTGATAAAAATATATGCACCTAAATAACTAATATTTAATAATATTTTCCTAAGTAAAACTTAAGCATGGTAAATGGTAAAAACATTTACTCCAACACCCCCCTTAAGTGAAACTTAGGGAGATTATTATGCAATATCAAGATGCAATATGGGTCCTGGCTACACAACCATGTTAGGTTCTTATTTACAATGCAAAATGTAATGCAATATCTCACAAACGAAGAAAATGAAAAAATCCTAGGGGAAAAACTCCTCTCCAAAAGAGAGAAAAGAAAAACAAGATGCATGGATGGAGGAATCAATAACACCCCCCAAGGATTACACACATCATGTATATACAATCAATGATCCTCCCATAGGAAGGATAGAAGGATACTACATAGCCCCCCATAAAGAATAATGTCCTATAGAAATGGTAAGTGCTTGAAGACAAAACATTATCCAATGTCAACAAACAACTTGTCTCCCTTTGGGAAGAAGATTAAACCAACTACAAATGTAGGAATGCTTCACATTCTCGATAGGAATTTTATATTAGAGAATCCGGGGAGTAAGAACAATCTTGCATCACCCAAAAAAAAATGTTGTTTCTTTTTCAATAAGGGCTAATTTTGGCAGGGTTACTATTTTAGTAAGTTTGCATTTATGCATGTGTGGATACAAAATCTTACATAGACCTCCAGAATGGTAAATGGAAGCCAATGGTGAAGAAATCATTTCAATACCATTGGTCATTTGAGAGATTAAAATTTCAATTTTCAAAAATCCTAGTAAAATCTTTGAAGTCAATTTTGAGGCACTTAGAGGCTTCAGATGGGCTTGAAAACTAGTGGAAAATGAAAGTAGTCGGCCTTTAGGCCCTACTTTTTGGCTTCTTGAGAGCTTTATGAAAATGTATTCTAATAGAAAATTTGATGATTGGATCAAAATTAATGACCCCGCAAAGTTGTACTACCAAAATTAATAAAATTTCAAAATATCTTCTCGAGGAAGTTACACTTTCCAAAAGATTCTAGGGCAGTTACACCTTCCATATAAAGGATGTGATAGGGGACTATAGATGGAGGCTAGAGTAGCATAGATGGTGGCTCCGATTTGTAGATTTATAGATTTATATAATCAAAAAGCCCATGTGATGGGAAATATAATGTTGTAATTTCATTTTCATTTTAGTGATAATAGAAAATATTTTCTTTCCTTGCATTTTCTTTGTGCCATTATTTGTTGTTTTTGTGAGTTTTAGATTGTAAGGGGAGTACCCCCTCATTAGAATTGAAACAAGGAAGCATGAATATGTATGATGATGTCTCTAAAATTTTCTCATGTGTCACCAAGACCTTGGAAGATGGTGCCACAAACCAATCAGGAACATGCCCAAACACAATAGAAAGTGACAAACAAGGTATCACAAGAAACTAATTTTGAACATTTTCTAAAGAAAGAGATGGAGTGATAATAGTTGTACCACAACTATCATCAAATAGGAAAATTAATCCTTCAAATGTGTCTTCCAAGTATGAAATGTGAGATTCCATGAACAATGAACCAATGTCCGACAAATAGGAATCCCAATCATGAAGAAAATGATAATCTTGTTGCTCAAGAATGATGAAAGTAATTAATGGAGGTGGATCAAATATCTCTAACAAAGAATCAAGAACCTCTAAAGCAATTTCAATCTCAGCTGAAGTCTCAAAAACCTCCAAAGGATCACAAGCATGGTTTATGTTCTCTGGAGAATAATAGGGCATATTGGTATTAGAAAGAGGATCATCAAGAGATGGTTGTGTATCATGATCTTCATATGATTCTATAATGTAAGTCCAAAAAGAACAAGGACACTCAAAATGAATAAGTGATTCCAAAGGTCATCATTTATATGCTCAAAAAAATAACTCTAAAGAATTTAGCCCTATATCCTTTCCAAATAATATACCCACTATGTGTGTTTGGAATAGGAACTTCATTATACAAATATGGCAATAGATTAAGCTCACTAAGAAGAGTGAGAATAAATCACTCAATTGCCTAAAGTTCCCTTTCTCCAAAGAAACCATTATAATTGATAATTCTTCAAAAAATTTAAAGATGGTGCTTTCACAAAAAAAACTTCCAAAAAAGAATTGTAAGGTTTAAAAAAATATTTTGGTGCAAAATTGTACCATTCAAGCACCATGATCTTTGGGGCACAAGAATCCACTTCAGTGTAGCTTTTGAAACCCTAATATTTCTCATGAAAAGCATGACCCAATCACAGAAAAAAAATACCTACAATCAAAAATTTGTTTTCCTAAAGAGAATCTCTCCAACATTTATAGCGCCTCCCTTGATCATTAATCACAACAACAAAAGGAATACACAGCCTGTGCAAATACTAGATGCTTTGTGTCCTCTAGTCTACAAATCGATCCTTCAATAGGACATGCAAAAAACTCATCAAAATTGTGCCCAACTTGAATCTGTCAAATCAGGACAGGGGCAAGAAAAATCACGGTCTCAACAACTTTGACCTATGAGATGGGTGAAGGGATGTTGAATGAATTCATAGAATCTAAAAATGTTGTTGTGCAGGATTCTTTCACGCCAGACACAAACCAAACGCCTCCACACCCCTATCACAACCTCTTCATTTTGAATCATTCCTCCAAAGCACTCACTCAGCAACAATGATGAGGAAAAATGGCCTCGTCTTAGACAAATAGGGAAAAATTGGCCCTCTAGATGAAATTCACGGCCACCAAAAAGGGAACTGCAGCCCTCTAGGTTGGATACATTCCCTGCAAAAAAATGTTTCACGCCTTCAAGAAAATGTTCACAGGAATGCCATGGATGGGGGCGGGGCATGGCTAGATAATCACGACCACCCAATCATGGCCTTTTGAGCAAAATCAGGCTGCTAAAAAACAAACTTCCCCTCAACAAAAAAAGTCAAAAATAAGGCAACTTTGAAATTTAATAAATTTCAAATGTCAAAAAAATATTCAGCAAATAAATGATTTCAGATTCCGATGAAAACTCTCAAAGGAAGGAGCTGCAGATAGTCAGCTCTGATGCCATGTTGGTGTAAATTCACCTCCCAGGAGCATAATTTACAATATAAACCTTAAAAAATAAACCTTCATAATGTCAAAGAAGCAACAAGCTATTTAACCACAAGTGAATGAATAAACTGAGATGAAGAATAATATGCAAAACCTTGCTTATAAAGGCAAGATGCAAGTTGGTAAAAGAAATAACCAACAATAACTAATAAAATTATATGCACCTAAATAACTAATATCTAATAATATTTTCCTAAGTAAAACTTAAGCATGGTAAATGATAAAAATAATTTACTCCAACAATATGAAGGATTAGATTGGATAGATCCATCATAAACATAGACTCTTATAACAACTCTAGAGGAAGAACACTAGTTTGTTTCCAATTTTATAAACTCCTAACTTTTTTAATTGTAGCTATGTCATTTTGGTTTTTCTACAAACCAATAGGAGGTTGTAGAAAAGAAACACAATAAAGATAAAAAATGTTTCCCATGGACAAAAAAAAAAACTAAATTCTCCACTAAACCATGTCATTTCTCCAAACAAAATTACACTCCATTGTTGAACCAAAGGAGAGGATAAAAAACCTTTCACCAAAAAATATATTGAGAGCATACCAATACTAGGTTATAGTTTTCTCATTCAACCAATTTTTTCGGCTTCACCCATGGATGCACTTGCAAACCTTCCCACTCCTATTGTATTGAAAATTGTAATACATAATCATTTGAGATATTGACAAAAAAGGGGATATATTCATAAAAATTGAAATGTCACACATAAAAATGTTCAGACCCTACAAGGATATTTTAAATAGTTGTTAAGATTGCACACTTTATTACCTATTCCTTCTAAAATAGGAAGAGACAAATCATTTTCCTTTAAAACGAGATACAAATAAAAAGTATTACATGCATCAAAGATATTGTATGCTTTTTTGTTACCTACATAAAATCATCCTTCCATCCATAATTGAATCACATTTCCCAAGTACAACTTTCTCATCCTACAATCTTCTTTCATTATCACCTAAGGTGCCATGTTGGGGCTTTGTCCCATATTACTTTTTACAAACTTTGTATATTTCTTTTTCATTATGTAGATACATAATCTACAAACTCCTAATACTAGCCTTCAATTTTTGATTCATATCCATCCTTATTCAACTTGATATTGCTATTGTTGAGGTTTATATTTCATGATGCTTGTTTTTGTTACCTGCAATTGTCTTTATATTCTTAGATGTTTTATTTGAAATTCATAAGGGCTTAAGATTTGATACCTTTAAATTAGTTGATTAAATTATACTCATCTTTATTTGATTAAGCTATATTCATCAATATTTTAATAATTAGGCCAATCTTTCATCTCTAGCCTGACATTTTATTTATTGATAGTTAGTGCTTCTATGAGAAGTGATAACACAAAACTTATTGCTACTAAAATTTATTAGTTTATGCTCATGTTCTATCTATATAATCACACCTTTTAACTATATCAAAGTACAATCATCTATAAAATATTACCTATGCTTTAAAATTTATAGATTATTCAACACTTTTGTGTGCTTGATTTTTTTCCAAGTTTCATTAGAATGAAACAAGAAAAAACTTAATAATCATATATAATAAGTGGATTACTGAATTATTGAAAAGATGTTTTTGACTCTTGTTCCAACCTTATATTTCAAGGTTTCTAAATGTGTTTTCAAAAACATAATAAAAAAGCTCAGACAATATAATCTCTTCTTTTTATTGTTTAAGTGGCTATAGAATTCTATGTTTTAGAACCTATTATATTGGAGCTCTTCTAATTTATTTTTATCATACAAAATTTAAAAATAGGATCTGGTTATCATTGTCTTTTTAAGTCATCATTAATGGCATGTTCACAATTCTTACAAAATTGTTAGAGATATTTGACTTACTAGCATAAGGGTTTGTGCAAGAGCCATCAACTTCTTGGAGAAGAATGATAATAATCCTAAACTTGTCAAGTGAGCTAATCCATGTTTAATTAGATTTTTCTCTTATAAAAATCTTTTTTATGGTTGTGTTTTCTATATGTATTGATAGATATTTTTTCCAACCTTCTATTTAGCTCCATTACTTATTACATGTATTGATATATACTTTTTATAATATTTAATTTTATAACATGTTATAACATGTTTCTTCTAATTATTGTTAAGTTATTATTCAATCCAAGTATAGTAGCCTTCCTCACATTTTGATGATTGTAGACCATAATCTTTTATTCTATTCCTTTTGTTTTTTGAGTTTCATCTTTATATTTATCAGTATTGCCTACAGATGAATCATTGTCTTCCCTCAATTGTAGCAATATTTATACATTTTGGAGATATTTCTAGATTTTTGGAGCTTCATCTATTGAGACTAACTAAATTTTCTTTTGGTCTCGTCTACAACTATTTTTTTATTGTAACTAGTTAGTCAAATAAGCCTATCTTCATAGATGGACAATGCATTATTTACCCTCAATATCACTTGAGATTGACTATTATTATTATTGGTATTTCTTCAATTCCAATTTATAACCAACCCATTTTCCATGCTCAATCAATTGAAAACAAACTATTATTTAATATATTTTTCAGTGGCAATTCTTCAAAGCCAATATATAAGCACTCATTGCAGGTTGCTAGTTATTAGATCTTGGAAATTAGTAGTGAGACACCAAACATCTAAGAAAACACTTATATAATGTTTAATTTGTGCACATACCAATCTTGGGGGAAAAAATCAATCAAGAGGAATAATAGCTCATACATTTAGGTTTGTACAATACAATGATCACTCAAACAACCAATAGACGATTAAAAATACATTTTCTCTTCTAATAATATGATATATTCATATTTGAAACTTTAACTTCGTATTAAAAATCCAACAATGCATTGTCAAGAGATTCAGAAATGTATTATTAGATTATATTTCAAATCAATTTTACAAATATTGCCATATTGCCAAAGTTGGACATTTCTCTTGAACCTACCTTAGTTTTTTAGTTGCAGGTCAAAGGCTAGGGGTCGGCTTGCCAAGCCTTTCTTGAGCCTAAAACTGAGGCAACATATGGGTTGGGGATTCAAAATTTTGAAAATGTGTACACGTTTTTTAAAACTATGTACGCGTTACAAAATACATATGCGTTCTTTACTTGTTTTCTTATTTAAAAAATAAATACTTTTAAGAAATGCGTACGCGTTTTAAAACATGTATGCATTTCTAAACGCGTATGCATTTCTAAAGGGTATTTAATTTTTTAAATAAATGACTTGTACGTGTTATAAAACACATACGCGTTATATAACATGTACATGTTTTTTAGGCTCAGGTACTCGAAGCATAACACATACACATTTTTTAATAATGCGTACGTGTTTTCTATGCAATTTTTTTGACCAAAAATTCCCCTCTTCATGGACCCAACTTCTTGCTTTTACCCACATTTTCTTATACAATCATTCACATATATTTACAATTTTATCGATAAACATATATGCATGTGATATATATATATACATATATATGTCTCATATTCCATTCGATACCCTCATGCCCTTGAGCAATCCATCCATGAGCATGTTTAGGTATGTATACCTATGTATACTCATGTATGTATTAACTCATGTGTATGGGTTTATCATTGACATGTACATATATACATTCCATGCATATATATATATATATATATATATATATATATCTCATCGATTGAATAAAGAACACATAAGAAAGGGCTCAAATATACAAAGGAGACTCAACAATTAAGAATGTTCATAGCAGTGATCATAATCCTTTCAATTTCAAACACAAACAAAACTAAGGGGGTGACTTACCAATTTCTTGAACTACGACTCAGCTGGACCAAACTATATGTGTCTGTGTGTGAAAAAGCTCAGTTAGGCTTCGTTAAGGGTTACTCAACCAACCACATCTTCTGAGTGATACTTCCCCTCCCTTTCTGAGGCTTGATCCTTATATCTACATTCAACTTAGAACATTGCAATTTAGTAGTTAGTTGTTCATAAAAATGATAATTTTCATTATACATATCATAATCAGAATATGAAATTAAATCAACATTCATTCTACTTATTCATTTTAACATAACATCAAATCAAATTAACTTTCATTCACCATTTACTAGTGAAACATACAAACACATGTTTTTTAATCAGAAATACAAGCATATTCATTTATTTAGTGTTTTAACCAATCATAGTAATAGTAAATAGGTAAACACAAAATGGAGTGTAACATATTCTTACATATCCTCTAGGTTTAAAAAATATTCTTTCAATTTTAGCAGCTCTAATTTCCTAAGCTCATCTATATGTTTTATTGAAGCCACACTCTCCTCATCCATTTGTGATATATGATACCTTGCTTCTCTCACTCTCCCACAATTCAATTCTATTTGAGGATATTCAAAAGCCATAACCACTTTATCCATATTAGTAACATGTATTTGTAGACATGGAAAATGTACAATTTGATCTAGCACACTTGGTCCTAATTTACTAACACCTTTTCATCCCGAATCATCTCCTTTTCTAGTCATTTAATCGAATAATTTGTATTTGATTAAATTCATCACTCTTCATCTCTTAATTAAATAAATCAACTTTATCTAATTAAGTCTTTCTCCTCTGTTGGTTGAATTAATCAATTTAATTTAATCAACCTTATATCTCTGTTTAATTAAATAATACATTTTATTTAATTAAAATCTCTAAAGTCTTCTCATTAATTTAAATAGATTTAACCTTATTTAATTTAATCTAACATATTCCTCTTTGAGTTAAATAAATCAAATCATCTATTTAATAAATCATTTCCTCTCGGTTTTGATTTAAATTAATTCATCTATTTAAGTCTAAATTGTCACATCATCTAATTCTTCATTAAATTAATCAAAACCTTGATTAAGTTAATCCCTCTCACTAAAATCCTCTAGAGAATGCAACTTGCACAATAAATCAATTACTTTGATTTATTTAATTCTCTATTTTCCTTCACATGGCATCAAAAAGGAATATTCCCTCATTTGAATTCAAAAGGGACAAGTGGACTTGGTCCTTCCAACAAGGCATTTAAGGCCTCTTACATGTCCTTGGCCTTGAGCCAAGTGACATTAACTCCATTTCTTTCATCCCCCCTAAACATGTCACTTCATCAAATTCAAAATTCAAACTTGCACATTGATCAAAATGTGCTCAACCTTCAACCATTCATATCTTGACAAGCGGCACTTGGCCATTGGATTTTGAATGATCCCACATTTCTTAGTTTCACTCTCTCTTCCAATTTGAAAATCTATAAATGAGACACTCTTCCTCTCATTCGATCATCCACAATTTGAGTAAACTTATTATACTCAAATCCATCTTCAAGCATAGCCATTTCATCTAGTTTATCAAGTTCTTAGCTAGGTTATGCAGGAATTCAACCAACAAAGTGGATCAAATCATAGAGATAACAAAGGAGTTGGGAAAGGGCTAATTTCGACATATCAATTGGCACCAACTCCCCCATGGGATCATGAGTTTGCATGCTTAATTAGGATTTCATTTCTTTCTTGTTTATTTCTTTGTTTTTCCTATTTTAAGTTTTACAAATGGATTTCATGGGGAATCCTTGTTTTACCTTGCATATGATCTAATAACATGTTTGTTTGCTTTGTTTATGCAAGTATGAAAATGGGGTTCATAGTATTTAATCTTCCTCTTTCTCTAGGATATTTTCCTCTTCCTCTTGAGTAATCTCCTTCTCTTGTACCCTGAGTGCAATTACTAGTCTATGTTGTACTTGTTTCTCCATATCTTGGTTGTTCTCTTCCACCACTAAATTTTCCTCTACCTTAAGAGAATCTTCCTCTTGCTATGGAATTATTTTGGTATTTCCTTGTCGACTTCTCTTTCTTTTTTCAATGCATAATGATAACCCTCTTTAATTGTCCTTATTTTGATCAAATTAATCAAATCCTGAATTGAAATACATAATCCATTTATATATATTTATACTTTCCCTCATAATCTTCAAAATGTCTAGCTCGAATTTGACCCTGTAGAATTCCTCCATATGTTCTTTAATTCCCTTTGTTTTAAATTTTACAAATTTTTAACAAGCTAAGTTGATAATCTACTAGTAAAAATTTGGCTTTCAGCTTGGTTACCATTCTATCCCATGATTTGATTTTATCTTTTCCCTTACTTTGGCTCTCTATTTACACATGAACCCACCACAAGGTTGCATATTCTTTCAATTTTGTATGTACACAAACTTTACTTTCTTTCTAGGTCCTCTATAGATTCATAGTCAAAGTATTTCTCCATGTTTGAGATCCAATCCATATTCTTTCAATTTTGTATATGAAAACTTTACTTTATTTAATTCTTCTATAGATTCATAGTCAAAGTATTTCTACATCTTTGAGATCCAATCTATGAGTTCTTTTATTTTCAAGTTTTCACTATAACAAAGTTGGTCTAACCTTGATTTTCTATACCTTCTTAATCCATCAACCCCTATACCCTGTTAATCCATCAACCCTCAACCCTTAAACCCTAATCCCTCAACCCCTATACCCTCTTAATCTCTCAACCCTCAACCCTCAACCCTTCAACCTTAATCCCTCTACCCCTATACCCTCTTAATCCTTGAACCCTCAACCCTTAAACCCTAATCCCTTAACCCCTATACCCTCTTAATCTCTCAACCCTCAACCCCTAAACCCTAATACCTCAACCCCTATACCCTCGTAATCCCTCAACCCTCAACCCTCAACCCTCAACCCTTAAACCCTAATCCCTCGACCTCTATACCCTCTTAATCCCTCAACCCTCAACCCTTAAACCCTAATCCCTCAACCCCTATACCCTCTTAATCCCTAATCCCTCAACCCTCAACCCTTAAACCCTAATCCCTCAACCCCTATA
>CM021100.1:599026876-599045274 GCA_007115665.2 Sequoiadendron giganteum
CCCTTAAACCCTAATCCCTCAACCCCTATACCTGTGTCCCTCAGCCTCAGCCCTCCCAGCCCTCAGCCCTTAAGCCCTAATCCCTAGAGCCTCTATACCTCTTAATCCTCAGCCCCTCAGCCCCTTAAGCCCTAATCCCTCAACCCCTATACCCTCTTAATCCTAATCCCTCAACCCTCAACCCTTAAACCCTAATCCCTCAACCCCTATACCCTCTTGATCCCCCAACCCTCAACCCTCAACACTTAAACCCTAATCCCTCAACCCCTATACCTTCTTAATCCCTCAACCCCTATACCCTCTTAATTCGTCAACCTCAACTCTCAATCCTCAACCCTTAAACCCTAATCCCTCAACCCTCAACCCTTAAACCCTAATCCCTCAACCCCTATACCCTCTTAATCCCTCAACCCTCAAACCATAATCCTTCAACCCTCAACCCTTAAACCCTAATCCCTCAATCCCTATACCCTCTTAATCCCTCAACCCTCAACCCTCAACCCTCAACCCTTCAACCTTAATCCTTCTACCCCTATACCCTCTTAATCCTTGAACCCTCAACCCTCAACCCTTAAACCCTAATCCCTCAACCCTTATACCCTCTTAATCCCTCAACCCTCAACCCTTAAGCCTAATCCTCAACCCCTATACCCCTTAATCCTCAGCCCTCCAGCCCTCAACCCCTCGAATCTAATCCCTCGACCCCTATACCTTGTAATCCCTCAGACCCTCAACCCTTAACCCTTAAACCCTAATCCCTGGAGCCCTATGCCCTCTTAATCATTGAACCCTCAACCCTCAACCATTAAAGCCTAATACCTCAACCCCTATACCCTCTTAATCCCTCAACCCTCAACCCTCAACCCTTAAACTTTAATCCCTCAACCCCTATACCCTCTAAATCCCTCAACCCTCAACCCTTAAACCCTAATTCCTCAACTCCTTCATCCCTAAACTCTAAACCCTTAAACCCTAACCCATAAACCCTCTACCCTCTACCACCAATCCTCCACCCGCTAACCTCAACCCTAATCCCCCAACCCTTAAACCCACTTAGTAAACTCTCTACCCTAATCCCTTAACCTTATTGACCCTTAAAACCTCAACCCTTAAACCCTTAAACACTCAATCCTAAACCCTTGACCCTCAACCCTAACCCCTTAAACCCTAAACGTTTAAACCCTTTACCCTCTACCCTCTACCCTCTAACCTTTACCCTCAACCCAATAGTCTCTACCCTAAACCCTAATCCCTCAACCCTTAATCTCTCAACCCATATAACCTCTACCCTATTTATTGGACCCTCAACCCTAATCCCTCAACCCTATACCTTAAACCCTCAATCTTCAACCCTCAACCCTTAAACCCTCTACCCTTTACCCTATACATTAAACACTCAACCCTCAATTCTCACCCTCAACCCTTAATCCCTCAACCCTCAATCCTTAAACCCTAAATCCTCTACCCCTTACATTGGACCCTGAACCTAATCCTTCAACCATATACCCTAAACCCTCTACCCTCAACCAAGTAAACCCTTAACCCTAAACCCTTAACCCCAAACCCTTCAACCCTAAATGCTTAAACCTTAAACCTTCTACCCTGTACCCTCAACCAAATACCCTCTACCATCAAACCTATTCCCTCAACCCTCAAACCTTAAACCCTAATACCCCAGAAACCATCAACCCTATAGGTCCTCCACCCTAATCCCTCAACCCTATACCCTCAACCCCTATCACTTTCTCTCTATCTATACATCTCACCTCTCCCTCCTTTCCTCCCTCCCACCCTCTCTAATTGTCTCTATCTGTCATCTCCCTCTTTCTGTGTACCTCTTGTTCAATCAATCCCTACCACCCTCTCTCACTCCCTCTATCCATCTCTCTTTATGTCCCTCCCACTCCATCCCACTCTCTCCCACTACCTCTCTCTCCCTCTCTCTCATGTCTCTTCCTCCCACCCCCTCTCTCTCTAAGGTCTCTCCCTCTGGCAACCTACCTAGGTAACTCTCTCTTTGTCTCTCTCCCCTCTCTCTATCTATCCCTCCAACCCTACCTAGATAAGTCCCTCTCACACCCTCTCCCTCTCTCAAGTCTCTCACTCACAGTCCCTCTCTCTCCCACTCCCTCTCTCCGACACTCCTCTCACTACCTATCTCTCAAGTCTCTCCCTCTCACACTCTCAAGTCTCTCCCTTTCGCACCCTACCTACATAACTCTCTCTTTCTCTTTGTCTCTCTCTCTCCCCCCTCTCTCTCCCTCTCCCTCAATTCTCTCTTTGCCAGCCCCCCCTCTCTCTCTCCCTCTCTCTCCCTCAATTCTCTCTCTCCCAACCCCCTCTTTCTCTCTCCCTCCTTCTATCTCTCCCACCCTACCTAGCTAAGTCCCCCTCAATCCAACCCCTTCTTTCCCACTCCCTCTCTCTTAAACTCTCACTTCAACCCCCTCTCCATCTCTCTAGACTCTCTCTAAATTCTCCCTTCATCTAAAGACATACATAAATGCATACATACAAGCATAATACATATGTACATATAATCTTTTATCCATACAAGCATACATACATACATGACATACATGTACATAAAAATATATCAACATACATTAAAATATTGGCATTTAACATAAAGTAAAACATAACGCGAGCACGTTATAATGTGCTCACGTTATGTGCTAGTAGACATGTTCCCCGCAAAAGCAAAAACCATGTCAAAAGTGAGATATAACGCGAGCGCGTTATAACGTGCTTGCGTTATATCTTGCTTTGGGAATTCCTGAGCCTTAGGCTTGGTATTTGCCTTGGAATACCAACCCAAAGGTTTGGAGGGCATTCCCAACGACTAGAGATGTGTTTTAAAAAAATCCACCATATTTCTCATAATCGAGTTTGTGCTCACCGTCAAGATTGCACGTGGTTCAATATCGAAAAAATCTAGCACATGGATAATTTTGGGTTATCTCTTAGCTATCCAACGATGTAATTTTTTTCACTTTCTGAAAATGTTAAGTTTTTCATCCATAATTTATTTTATCTGTCTTTTTTTTGCCAAAAAATAGTGTTTGGTATTTTTTTCGTTATAAATTAACCGTTCATCAATTTTTCAAATAAATTACATTTTTAGAAACTAGACTCCATTCTACAAAATTAAAAAAATTAAAAAAAAAACAAATCAATTTGTTTCCAAAATTTGTAGGGGTAGCACGGCCAAAATTCTATTTTCAGGATATGTCCACTTCGCAAATTAGTAAAAAATCAAATATTCATTAAAAAATTATCAGAAAAATCGTGCATCAATTACATACTATTAGCTAACTTCTAACTGTTGTGATTTTAAAAATACTAAAAAAAAGTTCACTGTACGAGGGTCGTACAAGAGTTGCTATGTTATGTTTTTCTAACAAAAACAACACCAATTAGTGTACGTCCCTTGTTTGAACCCTTTAATCTCAACCATTTTCAAAATAAATTAGTAGTTTAGAAAGTAGACTCGGAGCACTTGAATTCTTCTTTTTGTTCCATCTCAAAATTTTGAGTCTAAGTATCCTCAATTTCACGTCCAAAGTCAGTATTTCTTGATTTCAGAAAAAAATTGTCCACTTAAGTCCCTTTTTTGGGAACCATCTTGGTGCACTTACCCACTCATAATATGATTATTCAAATTTGAAACTTTATACGCGATTCAAAAAACTATTATTAGATTATATTTCAAGTCAATTTTACAAATAGAATTTCTAATATTTGTTTCAAGCTACTGTATTTTCTACTACGAATACTCTTATTTGATAGTTATTTCTAGACTTCCTCAAATTTGTAGGACCTTAGATGGATCCAAAAGCCTTGATTTATAACAAGCTTGGTCTTAAGGTCAAACCCAGATAGGTTCAAATTTTAACAATATATAAAATAAATGAAACTATCTTAAAACATTTTGCACTAAACTACGAGTACTGGAATCTTCTAACCATTGAATGTGCGAAAGAGCTATTTGATTGTTTAGCACTGACTTGTCTTACTGTATTCCGTAATTAATTATTTTGATCTATTGGCCAATGAGTTGTTCATTCATTTGTTTTCTTTCTCATTTTCTCCTTTTTAGAGGTTTTTATTTTTATCGGTAGGGCACATGCTGCAGTCAGTTGATCTTGACGACATTAGAAATGATTGTAAAGTCGTTGGTTTTTAGTAGAAGAGATTCAGGCTATGATTCGTGCATCTGTTTTAGATTACAAATTTGGATTTGATATAAATCTCCATAAAAATAAAATAGAAAATCGCTATCATTTCCAATACACCTAGATTTATGCAGACAATACTAACTATGCTTGCATGTTCCCTTTCTAAATTGAAAAAGTGTTATGCACATTTTATTTTATAAGATGATCCACCAATTATTAGATATAATTTTACACTAGAAGTATTAGAATATATCAAATAACAGTTCAAATTATGCAACCACAATTATAATATTCAGAGAAACAAGTAATTCAACTTCCAAAATACCATAGCAAATCAAATTAAATGATAAAAAGACTAACTATTTTACATTACCACTTGATAGAAAAAAATAATTATGCGCTATATAAATAAATTGTCAAAATTTACACTACAATTACTAGAATGATAGTTCTATAATACCAACTGACAGCTCAAATTATAGATCCAGAGTGATAATTTCTATTAAAAAACAAGAGATTAACTTCCAAAATACCGAACAAAACCATATTAGATGATAAAAGACTGACTATTTTGCGTAACCACTTGACAAAGAAAATTATGAGCTAGGCAAATAAGTTGATCAACAAAGCCAATTTTGGACATCGCTCACTGGTCTGCCAGTAATCACTAGCTTTTGAGGTGGTAAAGTCTGTATTTGTGACAATAAAAAGGTCTATCAGCAAAACCTAAGGAACCCAAGATTCCTTAAGATCCACTGTGATTGAATATCTAGTTTGTCAGCCCGGTTTGAAAAATCGAGGATTCCGTTGTTGATCAAGCATAACTGATCAAGTTACAATGTGACGTCTCAAAAATCTTCAACATGAACACATTTCCAAATTGCAAACAAATTATATTGCATTCTACAGGTAAAACAATATAAAAATAGTGACATACAATAACTACTATATAAATAGCAAGAACATATGAGTTTTTCTGTATTTAAATGCACAAGACTCTTAATAGAAATACTTTGAGAGGTGCCATTTTCACTTGACTAAAGTCAATCCTAAGAAAACAGCAGAACAAATTTTGTCATATTTTGTCATATTTTGGACTGGAATCAACTACAGGACATCTAGAAATCATGAAAAAACCACATCCTTGAATGATTCCTTCATCTCAACAAAGGGGTTTGGTCACTTTGGTCTATAGGAAGCTTCTTAGATACCCCTTAAACAATTGGACACCATTATGTGATCATTAATTGGCTTTGTCATCAAATTGATTAAATGTTATTTTATTTGAATTCAGTAATTAATGTCTAACAGAAAGAAAAATCTTATCTTCTTGCCAAGGAATGAAGAATGTTGCAAGAGCAAGACATTGCTTATGAGGTTGTTCTGATTCATTCAGAGGGCGATCAACACCAACAAGGCTGATATCGATTGAGGAAAATCTATTTGTTATGGAAAGTATGCTTTTGAGAAAAAGGAGAGATGGATTTTGTGTAATTAAGAATACTTTTCCTACTGTGAGACCTAAAAACTTTAAAAGAAGAGCTCCATGAGTGTGCTTCTTCAAATCATCAAATATCCAGAGCCTTACTTCACTGAAATCAATCAACATATGGAAAAATACTTTTTCCAGTTAGACTGGCTCAACTCCACGAGGAGCCCAGCCCCATTGCCAATTAGAAGCCTTCACAAGTCTCCGACATGTTCTAAACAGTCCCAACCCCAAAGTCTTTTCCCAAATCCCTAAGCTCAATTGACAAGATTTCTAGGTTCTCAACAAAATTATTGATTGTACAAGTATGCATGCATCACATCAAAGCAAAAGAAGATAGGAACCTTGTAGGCTCTGGGTCAACTGCCACCTAAAGTTATGATACTCATTTTCTACAATATTTGCAAATTTTCCTTCAAAATTCACTTGGGAACTTGCTTTATTTCACAAATTAAAACTGGGAAAGGATTTACAACATACTTGTCTGTCTTTAGAAATTATTTTGGCTATTGGAGCTCTTATTCTAAGGACACTCCTTTCCCTTGTTGCTTTATTTTACAAGATGAAGATTATTATTTGGAAACTTGAATGCTAAACATTGAAGTTACATAATTAAAAGTAAAAATAAATCATCCATTGAAATAAAACTTAATTTCTCTTTCAAAACTCTTAGGGTTGATTATTCTTCTAATTCCTTAAATGACCAGTAGGCTTGGATAGCCTTAGCCATGTTTCAGTTGTAGCCTCTGACAAAAAAATTGGTTTTGAAAGCTTGCATGTAATCCAAACCCGCTAGGTCATTCTGATATTGTTTCAATGGCTTAGCATTACGAAGGCACTTACAATTTATTTTCTTAAAGGTTAAAACATTCCATGTTGAAAATTACATAATTTATAAAGACACTTTTCATTATGTTTTTAGTCTCAAAATCTCTTTCACCATCTTCTTGTGGTAATAGGAATATTTGCTTAAAAAACATTTGAAACATCTTTAAAAAAATCACTTTTGAAATATCTTTCACTTTGAGATTTGAAAATGTGCATTTGAAATTGAAATCTTAAATACTTTTTAAGTCTCTTTCAGTTGAAAACACTTTCTATTCACACTATGAAAAATATTGAGATGTTTCAAATGCTCATTTCAGACAAACATCCCTTATTACCACAAGAGAATAGCGAAGGAGATTTTGAAACTATGAGCAAAGGGGAAAACGTGTCTTGGCAGTTAGATACTTCTTAACATAGAATTTGTCAAGCTTACTAGAAATTTTGAAGTGCTAAAACACTCGAAGGACTACATAATTCTTAGCCTTTGAAACAGTACACGTCTTTAATGAATCAAAATATTGGATTTTGTTCTCTTTGCTATTGATGACAGCCAATACCCTGTCACATCCCCGTCAAAGGGACTATTTCGTGTGCGCAATGGTGGTCAATGAAGTAATAATAAAGTAAATTAAAATGCTGTATATAATAAGAGAAGAGGACAGCAGGAGACAAAGGCACGTTGATGAGGAGAGAGTGTGGGTAAACAAAGACGATCATGCAGCTAATAAAGCATGCAACCCATGCTCACCCCCATACTTCCGTTCACATTTCCAACTAAATGAAGTAAATGCAGGTAGGTCGTGGGAAGAATGGCGTGGCGAGGAAGATTTACCCGCAACCCACCATAAAGACAAGGTTTTGGGTAATCTGAGGGCATATTTTTCTCTGGATGTGCGTAGCAAGTTTGATAGGAGAGGAGTGGAGAAAATGGTGTGAGATAGAGAGAACAAAACAAAAAGGCAGAGGGATGGGTAAATGGAGGAGTCGAAAGACGTGGGAAAAAGGAATAAAAAGAAAATGGAGAATGATGTGATTTATGGTATTGGGCAAATTCATAGTCAGTAATTTATTGAAGGAAAATTCACCGTCAGCAATTCACCGACGGAATATTCACCCCCATGGAAAATTCACTGTCATGGAAAGTTTTTGAAATATATATTAAAAATTCCCCGCGGTGAATTGATGGCGGTGAATTTTCCTTCGGTGAATTGCTAACAATGAATTTTCTTAAAGCCGTGATTCATAAAAAGCAGAGGTTTTGTGGACAACCTGGTGTCTCAAGAGGCTTTTAAGAAGAACGCCTCAAGGCAACATGATTTCATAATTGCAGAATATAAGCGAAATGGATTTGTTGAAAAGGCTTTAGAAACTTTTAGGCAAACGCAATTGGCAGGTTTAAAGCCAAATTCCACAAATGTCGTCCACATTATCCCTACCTATGCCATGATGAAAGCCCCTGAACAGTTGATATAACCCCTCCCCCTGCCCACCAACCCCGTCAAAGCAAAAAGGATAGATGAATTGTGTAGAATAGAGAGATTACAGCAAAAGAGAGAAGCAAAAACCATGACAATGTGAGCAGCAGAGGAGAAACTAAGAGTAAAGAGTGTTGGAGGCTTGATTCAGGGCTTGGCATGGCTGTGGGATGATGTTCGAGAGCCGAAGGAACTGGCGAACAGGTGATAACAGTCATTTTGAAATTATTTGAATTGATATTGTTTGTGTGTTTTTTCATTAACTGCCCATTTGTTTGTGTGTACATTTAAAACAATAAATGCATAATCTGCCCTGTAGTCTAATCAAATGGTCGTAGCAAGAGCCCATATTGCTGCCATGAATACTAGACTTACTGCCATAAAAGAAAAAAGAAGAGAAAATTACACAAAGAAAGGAGAAAGAAAATCCTATATGCTCACTATGGCTGCAACTCAAGCCTATTTGGTCGAAGACTGCAAAATGAATGGCTGTTTTTAATATGCCAAAGGTAATTGAAGTTATTATTTCCTTGTGTGACCTTTATGCAGATTTTCACCTTTGTTCTTATTTAGTGTGATTTATGTCAACTAAAAATGAAAAAGATGAATATAGACATCAATTGAGATGAAAGTGGAAAATTTATCCATGCAGAAACTAAAGTTTTCAGGGAAGGATATTATTGATAGCAATACTGCTTAATGTAGCAACACATTGTCACAAATCAATATTCGTTGATGTTTGTAAATATTTACTTACACATGTAAAGAACCTTATTTAATTTCCTTGTCAACTACCTTATACATTTTGTTAGCTTTGATTGCTTCTAGATTATTTTAAAGAAGAAAACCCTGGTTTGGGTATCGCCCTATTTTAGACTAGCTTCCCGTTTAGAAGGGCATGCTTATAAATAACCATATATATTTATATAAATAATCATATCAGTCACGTTTTGTTTATTAATATTCAATTTATGTTATATTATGTTTTGTTTGACTCTATTTTGTTAGGGCATTTTATTCTAAAAGACCACTTCACATTGTAAAATAGAAGAATTATTTATAATTAAGAATGTTGTAGGTTATGGTTTGATAATTTGGCACATTTTTCTTTAAATCTAAAAAATTAATAATATAATAAAATTATTATTGAATCATCGTAAAGAACATCACTTGGAGATTCCAAGTCATTTTAGATTCATATTTATGATGATTCTAATAAGTGACGATAGATTCAAGAAAGATTTGAATAATACTAATATTTATTTTTCATTAGTAATTCTTATTATGATTGTAATCATGAATGATAATTATAGTAACCCATACATTTAGGGATAGTCATGTTACAGTGGAATAGGTATGTTATTATTTTTCTCAAAATTGTAGGAATTAAAGGCGACTCTTCAATCTTAAAATATTACAACTTTAGGGTAAATTGTAACCCAAGTTTAGTTGAATGAATATAGTTATATGATGTTTTGGTGTGAGGCTAGTATCTAGGCCATGGATATGGTTGTGATAGGTGGGCTTATAATACTAATGGTTATGAGTAAGATACCTTTACTATGGCCTCTAAGATGATTGTTAGAGAATTTAGAGGGTCACTTGTGGTTGTTGGAATTTTGGGAAATATTCAATGAATTTAACTTGGTATATATTATTGATTTTGGGGCCTAATGCCCTTATTATCTACAACCTTCTAAAATTTAGGAACAAGAAGCTATTATATCAGAAGCTATTATATCATAATTGGATACTAGGTTGTGATGACTATTTACTGAGTTATAGGCCTTGCATCTATGTCGTGTTGTGTTCAAGGTTGCTATTTACCATATTATGTTGGATATTAAAAGATGTGGAATGACTTGTGATGTTTATACATATTTTGACCACTAAAATATGAGAACCTTGATATTGGAATTATCATGTGAATGAAGGATATTATAACTATAGAAAACTATAAACCATAATATGGTTGCATACTAACGAGAAGGTAACTATCATTTAATTTGATTGTGCTATTGAGATTAGGTTAAGAGATAAATCTATGAGATCATGTTATCCAACATCTCTTGAGACCTTACTATTGACCATCAAATTCATATTTAGTATAAATAAATTATCCAATATATGAACTAGACTATTATAAGAATATGAGGTTGCACCATAGGGTAAAGGAAATTAGAAGATCAACAATATTATTAGTAATATCATTAAAGGAACCTTGTTGGAGTATGACATATTAATTAATGAAACCTTGATTATGGGGAAACCTATGTGTAGGAATCCTTTTAGAGGCTTTGTAAGGAGAACTAGGTGTGACTTTGATCCGTTTGGAAGTAGGTACGTAGGTGGTTCTTGGGAAAAGGATGCCCCTATGACTTCAAGTACAAAAGGGAGGGTTTGGGGGGATAACTCCCAAGGTTTGGGGGTTGTTCTCAACTTTTTTGACCTTCCCTCCTCTGTAAGCTTCAATTTGAGGCTCAAATGGGTATCTGATGGTTATGAATGAGTTAAGAAAATTTAATAATTTGTATTTAATTTACATGATGTGCTTTTGAATAGTAAGTCAAATGAAGTAAGGCATTTGACTACTTTATATAGTTGGTATTTATATGTATATGTTGGGTAAAGGCCATCTCATGTTGGTTCTATATAACTCTTATGTGTTTGTGTAATTCAACTCCATATCTAGAGGTCTCTATGTATAGGTGGGTATGTGCAGGATCATGATGGGCCAAAAAGTGTCGATATATAAATGATATGATGACCCATATTGCTGACGATCTTTGTTTTACCCAAAATTGATGAAACGAAAAGGGTTTTTAAAGGAGATTCTCAACTTTCCACCAATATAAATTATGCTTTACTTTGAATATAATAAATAATTATTATTCATTTTCTATTTGAATTACAACTAAAGTCCTGATTGATAGACTGATTGAAAAACATCTATATCTTTCAAATGGTATCACATTTTTTGAATCTAAAACATGCGTCACATTCTATGCTTCGCATAAAATAGGATTAAAAAAAATAAAATTGAATTTCATGAAGTTTTGACCAAGTTAAGGTGGCCAGACATATGAGTTTTTATATTTTTTAAAAGTTGTAATAAAAAAAATCATAATTAATTATTTACTTGGAAAAAAATTATAAAAAAATATGCAACACATCGGAACATGATTCCTCTACTTATATCTAAAATATTATAAAAATATATTATCATTTTATTCTGGTTAGGGTGGTTAGACAAACACCTACTTCTATTTTTTTTCCTGAAATTTAAATACTACTGCATTGAAATTTCAAATTTTCACCAAATAGACTTTTTTTATTTTTTAAATAAACCTAGTAGTTTAGAAAATACATTCAATTTGCTATAGATTATATTCTTACATATTTTTGAAATAATGTAGATAACTTATTCAAATTTTTACGTCAAGTTGCCTAACTCTGATTTTTTTGAATTTTATTGTCACTTAAGGGCCTGTTTTTTCCATAATGATCCTTCACATACCCAGGTCTATGGATCTATTGATTGTGATATATATTTATCTAGGTCACCTGACTAGTATTATGAATTATGTTATGTATGACCCACCCAAGTGTGGAACTCTAGGGTATTTGAGCAATGACAAGAACGTCATGAAACCATGCAAATGATCGATGTATGGGATACTGTTAAGGATTAGCCAACATTCACTTGGTTCATGGAGGTGGATTGATAGGGGCTACCCTGGTTATGATACGGTAACAAATAGTAGGTTGTCATTAGATTGTGCCAATGGTGGATTCCTAGAGCTATTGTTGTATATTTTAGATTAGTTGACATTCACCTGGTTCATGGAGGTGGATTGTTAGGGGTTATCCAAGATTTGATATATGGTAAAAGTTGCACAGGTAGTTATCCTACAATGAAAGTAATAGTAATCAGCGCTAACAACTGTATTAGGAGGGTTGACTAGTAGTCACCTATAGCACGAGGGTGATGGATGGAAAGTTTTACCCAATATTGTGAAAAAGATAGCTGACAATATGGATTCCAAGTGTTACCTAGGATTATAAAGAAGACAACTAGAAATATCACTAAGGTCACAAAGTGGTATATGCCAAAAGCTATTTCTTCATAGGTAGATAGACTTGTCACTGGTGGCTTATAGGTGATTGAAGTTGGAATCCACTAGTATGGATAGGTTCACAACTTATGGAAAGCTTTGGGATGGAGGATGGACGCATAGTGCAATATGGGATGCATTGAATCCCCTTCCGAGTTGCTAGATGGTATACTTGGCCTTGTTGGGTTGAGGATGGACCCTCGATGTAGTATGAGACGCATCGAATCCTCTTCCCAATTGTCTAATGGTGTAAAATAGTATGGAAAAGAATGGGACTGATGGTGTATTGCACAATGAACCAACATTCCTTTTCCATTTGGGATGCACTAAGGGAAAGTGTTAGTTAAAGCCATTGTTGATGTGTCAGCCAATCACTATGTGTATATGATGTGTGTTGGAGCTAGTCACTATGTATATGTGATGTGTGTGGAGCTAGTCACTGTGTACATGTGATGTATGCTAGAGCTAGTCACTATGTATATGTGATGTATGGTTGAGCTAATCACTATTATACTTTTGATGTATATATAAGCTAGTCACCTTATATATATGTGATGTATGCTCGAGATAGTCATTGTGTGTGTGATCTTGGGATTATGGTATGATATGATACCTATGTATCTATGTATGTTTGTACAGTAATTATTGGTAATGTTTGGTATGGAACCAACACTTGATGGAAGATTTATTATCATTAAATAATTAGACTAAGTTGATATCTCATGCTTAATAAATAGTCATAGGTTAAAGGTGAGATTAAAAATCTCATACAAGAGGAGAGAATGAACTCCCTCTGAAATTATTGGGAAAACTACGAAGCCTTTGATTTCCCATGAGGGGATATGTAGGTAGGGTCACCATGAACCCTTGACATTTAGGTCTAGGTCTAGGGATGACCCTAGTCATAAAAGCTTAGCACTTTTGAGTGTAAGCATATAAGTGTGGCGTTGATTCTCGTCACCATGGTGAATGAAGAACTATTTAAATTAGCACTTAAAATTTAGATGAAAGATGTTCGGTCTGTTAAGTTGGTTAGTTAACTTAAAGAATAAATTGTACTGGCCAAATAGTGGATTTTACACACCCAATACAAAAACTTGTGAATAGGAGCAAGAATTTGCATGAATAATATGAATTATCATAACTACAATATGTTAATTGCATTAAAAAAATTAAAAGTGATAGAAGAAAAGACATTACAAAGTCACAATCAAGTACAAAGGAAGCCAATTGTAGGGATTAAATAGAATCATTCATATTTCAATATGCCACCTTTCAATTCCACCCACAACCACCTCAGTCATTCTCATTAAGTGAACTTCTACAAATCCAATTCATAAAATACCTTTATATAGGAGAATGCATTAAAGAAGTCGCATTTAGAGAATCATATTGATTATTTTATTTCCCTCTCCTTTATTAGTTCTAGGTTTCACTTTATTACCTATTAGTAAATACATGTTCAACACTAAAAAATTGCTAGATGGAATATACTACCATGTATGGATTTAAACTTACAGTATCTCACATTAAAAAAAAAAGAAAAAAATAATTTCTAAGGACTTAATTCATCATCTAACAATGCTCCTTGTAAGTGGCATTGAATTCCTTCTTCCTCCCTCTCTACCTCTTCTTCCCTCTCGCCTCCCCTCTCTAATTCTCTCTATCTCCCTCTCCCTCTCCTTACCTACCTCTCTCTCTATTTCTCTCTCTTGTCGCTCTCTCTAAATCCTTATCTCTCCCTCTATCCCTCCATCCATATCTCCTTCCCTCTCTACTTCTTTATATCTCCCCTCCCTCTCTCCACCTACCTCTCTCTCTCTCTCTCCATCCCTACCTCCCCCTCCGTATCTGCTTCCCTCTCTACTTCTCTCTACCTACCTATCCCTCTATACCTCATTCTCTCTCTCCCTCCTCCCCTCTCAATCTCTCCACCTTCATCCTTCTCTCTCTAACTTCTCCCTCCCTTCCCCTCTCTCCTTCCCTCTCTAATCTATCTCTATCCCAACTCTCTCTACCTACATATCTATCCCTCCCTCATCTTTCTATCTCTCCCCTACCCCTCTCTACCTACCCCTTCTCTCTCTCTCACTCACTCACTCGGGTCCTATCTCTCTCCCCTCTGCCCTTAACCATCTACCTCTGTCTCTCTCCCACTCCTCCCTCCTCTCTCACTCACTCCCTCTATCTCTCTCCCTCTACCCTTAACCCTTAAACCCTCTACCCTCTAACCTTAACCCTTAAACCCTCTATCTCTCTCCCTCTTCATATCTCTCTCTCAAGTCTCTCCCACCCCCTCTCCCTCTCTCCAGTCTCTCTCTCTCTCTCTCACTCACTCCCTCTATCTCTCTCCCATCTACCCTTAACGCTTAACCCTAAACCCTTAAACCCTCTACCCTCTACCCTTAACCCTTAACCCTCTATCTCTCTCCCCTCTACCCTTAACCCTAAACCCTCTACCCTCTATCCTCTACCCTCAACCCTAAACCCTAAACCATCAAACATAAACCCTTAAACCCTAAACCCCTAAACCTTTTACCCTCTACCCTCAAACCTAATCCCTCAGCCCTCAACCCTATACCATCAACCCAATACCCTCTATTCTCAACCCTCTATCCTATACATTGGATCCTCAACCCTCATTTATCTCTATCCCTCCCTCCTCCTCTCTCCTTGTCTCTATCTTACTTCTCCCACCATATCTCCCTCCATCCATCACTCCCTCTTTACCCTAATCCATAAATCCTATACCCTCAACCCCTAAACCCTTAAACACTCAACCCTAAACCGTAAACCTTCAACCCTCAACTCTCAACCCTTAAATCATAAACCCTTAAACCCTATACCCTCAACCCTAATCCATCAAATCTATACCCTCAACCCTCTACCCTCAACCTTAAAATCTCGACCCTCAACCCTTAAACCCTAAAACCTTAAACCCTCTACCCTCTACCCTATACATTAAACCCTCAACCCTCAATTCTCAACACTCAACTCTTAATCCCTCAACCCTCAACCCTTATACCCTCTACCCATACATTAGACTCTCAACCCTAATCC
Organism: Sequoiadendron giganteum; assembly: GCA_007115665.2. NCBI lineage: Eukaryota > Viridiplantae > Streptophyta > Pinopsida > Cupressales > Cupressaceae > Sequoiadendron > Sequoiadendron giganteum. Next base: position 599,042,022 of record CM021100.1, read on the forward strand.
TTCAACCATATACCCTCAAACCTATGGGTGAAGCCACAATAGTGGTTTACAATTTAGGTGAGGAAGGAAAACTCACAAACACGATCCCAAGGCAAAAAAAGTGATTTTGGGGGTTCGTACGAACCTACTGGTTCGACTGAACTAATAAGGGGTTCACTTGAACTAGGGTTCAAGTGAACCGCTTTGAATCTTGGCCGCTAGAAAAAATAAAAAAATGCATAGGAAAGCGGTTCGAGCGAACCTTGAAGGGGTTCACTCAAACCATATTTCACTCGAACCCTGGTTTGAGAAAACCCCTAGAGGTTCACTCGAACCCCTATGGGTTCGTACAAACCCCCCTTATCCCTCATCCCCCATCCGAGACACAAAAAAAACCTAAATTTTGGCACTTCGGAGCTCGGGTTGAGGATGAAAATGGAGAAATCTTCACAAACCCAACTAGAATCAAGTAGTCCTCAGAATGAGCTATCCAATGAATATAATTTTAATATGTTTTGGTTTTATTATGTATGTGTTTTTTTAGTTTTATTAAACATAGGGTTTTCACCAAAAATCAAGCTCTTTGTTTTGGACATGTGGAAAAATAGAAAATTATCAAAATAATTTTTTTAAAAATATGTTCATGCTGGGTATTGATGTCCTTGATCCATTAAAAAAAATAAAATTGAATTTCGATACATACAGAAAAAGTTATGTTGTATACAGTCCACCTATGTTTGAATTGCAATTAGTTTGACTTCGAAACTTGATTAAGGAAAAAATATTCAATAAAAAACTATGAGACCAAATGAAAGCACTAGATATCATAGTTACAAATCTAAATTTTAAAAAAATAGAATTTTATCCTTCATACAAAAAAGGTTATGTTGTATACGGTGAGTGTCACATTTTAAAAATGTTGTTTTTTGAAAAAAACCAGTTTTCGTGGGAGATGGAGAAAGAAATGCAATCTGATTCCAAAAATTTTGGTTTTTTTTTTTTTTAGAATCTATAGACAAAATGTGACAAGACTCTAGTTTGCATCATCTTCAAATTCCTCATGGTTTAGCCGCTATAGGTGCCCGGATGTGAAGTTTTAGTTAAAAATAATAATTTCAGTGTCCAGTTTGACCAAAAATTGTAAACCACTATTGTGGGATCACCTCTATACCATAAACCCTCTACCCTCAACCCTAAACCCTCAACCCTAAACCCTTAAACCTTCTACCCTCTACCCTCAACTAAATATCCTCTATCCTCAACCATTATCCCTAAATCCTATACCCTCAACCCAATACCCTAAACCATAAACCCTATATGCCCTCAACCCTATACGCTCAATTCTTAACCCTTTACCCTATACATTAGATCTTGAACCCTCATATATCTATGTCCCTCCCTCCTCTTCTCTCCTTCTCTCTATCTCACTTCTCCCTCTATCTCTCCCTCCATACATCCCTCCCTCTCTACCCTAATCCATCAACCCTATACCTTCAACCCTTCAACCCTTAAACACTCAACCCTAAACCCTAAACCCTCAACCCTTAACACTTAAACCCTAAACCATTAAACCTTCAACCCTCTACCCTCTACCCTCAATTGAATACCCTCTACCCTCAACCCAATACCCTAAACGATCAACCCTATATTTCCTCAACCCTATACCCTCAATTCTCAACCCTCTACCCTATACATTCGATCCTCAACCCTCATATATATCTTTGTCCCTCCCTCCTCTTCTCTCCTCTCTATCTCACTTCTCCCTCCATCGTTCCCTCCCTCTGTACCCTAATCCCTCAACCCTTAAACCCTTAAAACCTAAACCCTAAACCCTAAGCCCTCAACCCTTAACCCTTAAACCCTAAACCCTTAAACCCTAATCCCTCAACCCTATACCCTCAACCCTTAAACCCTTAAACACTCAACCCTAAACCCTAAACCCTCAACCCTTAACCCTTCAACCTTCAACCCTCTACCCTCAATCGAATACCCTCTACCCTCAACTCAATACCCTAAACCATCAACCCTATATGTCCTCAACCCTATACCCTCAACTCTCAACCCTCTACCCTATACATTGGATCCTCAACCCTCATATATCTTTGTCCCTCCTTCCTCTTCTCTCCTCTCTATCTCACTTCTCCCTCCATCCTTCCCTCCCTCTCTACCCTAATCCCTCAACCCTATACCCTCAACCATTAAACCCTTAAACACTCAACCCTAAACCCTAAACCCTCAACCCTTAACCCTTAATCCCTAAACCCTTAAACCCTCTACCCTCTACCCGCAACCTAATACCCTCTACCCTCAACCCTTAAACCCAAGTAAAATCTCTACCCTAATCCCTCAACCCTCAGCCCTTAATCCCTCAACCATCAAACCTCTACCCTCTACCCTCAACCCTCAACCCTTAAACCCTAATCCCTCAACCCCTATACCCTCTACCCTATACATTGGACCCTCAACCATAATCCCTCAACCCTATACCCTTAACCCTCTACCCTCAACCTTAAACCCTCAACACTCAACCTTTAAACCGTCTTCCCTCTACCCTCTACCCTCTAACCTATACATTAAACCCTCAACCCTCAATTCTCAACCCTCAACCCTTAATCCCTCAACCCTAGGTAGGTAGGGAAACATAGGTGAGATATAGAGTGATGAAGGGACATATAGGTAAACTAAGGTAGAGGGGAGTAAATATATGTAGAGAGGGAAGGAGATGTAGATAAAGGAGAGAAAGAGAGAAGTAGAGAGGAGAGGGAGGGATGGGTAGGGAGGAGATAGAGGTGAGTGTGTGTGTGAGAGAGAGAGGGGGGGATAGAGAGAATGGGAGTAGAGAGGGAAGGGGTAGAGAGAGAGACGCAGAGGGAGGGATAGGAGAGATAGAGAGTAGAGAGGGAAAGAGGTAGGGAGGAGACACAGTTGAGATATAGAGTGATGGAGGGAGATGTGGGTAAAGAGAGGGAGAGTGAAGATAAAGATAAATAGAGAGGGAAGGAGATATAGAGAGAGATGATAGATAGAGAGAAGTAGAGAGTGGAGGGATGGAGGGAGAGGAAATGAGGATATAGAGTTTGTGTGAGATGGAGAGAGAGTGAGAGGAGAGAAAATTAGGGGAGGGAGGAAGGGGGATAGAGAGAAAGAGAGTAGAGAGGGAAGGGAGAGAGATAGAGAGTAGAGAGGGAAGGAGAGAGTAAGAGAGAAAGAGGGGGGAAGGAGAGAGAGAGGTAGAGAGAGTGGTAGGTAGTGGAGGGATAGGTAGGTTGAGAGG